>JBBPBX010002874.1:9105-74062 GCA_038048925.1 Garcialebias charrua
TTTGTTGTCGACCCTCCATTTTATTACAGTTCAACCATTTTATACGTTTTTTTAATGATCAAAGTCGACTCCTTAAACTGTTTGATAAGGGTACCGACGCAAAAGCTTCGTACCCTGCATTCCGTATTGTCGCACAGATACAGAATAAAACGTAAAAAGTATACACCAAAACGTGCGGCTCAGTTAAAAATGTTGTGCAATGACTTTTGGTGGCGCTAGGTCGCACAACGTGGACAAAATCAGCACCGATTTCCGTGTCTGAACTGGTACTTTCACAAATTTTGTAGTTTTTAACACAATCGCAGTTTTAGTTTTATAATATTTGGAGATTTTTCCATAGAACATTCAACAGGAGCTGCGTGACGTCACTAATGGTGTTTAAAATGTTCTTACTTTTTGCTAACAAAACCCCAACAAACTGTTTTTGGTACATATTACCAGTATACTGTATACCAAAACGCAGGCCTATTTGTTTTATTTCAGCCCGTGTACCGTATTTTCCGGTGTATAGGTTGCACCTTTTTATGGTTTTTTCCAAGGCCTGCGACCTATACACCAGTGCGATCTATATATGGCTTGTTATCACTTTCGGCGAAACAAATTTTTAAATCCAGCTCATTTCACAATTACGTTCATTTATTAAGGAAAAGTTCAGCTCAGACACATATTTGCTATAATTTTTATCAAACAAATAATTGTTTTTAAGTGTTAATCTTCTTAAAAGCCTTGCTGTGCGCTCCTGTGGCAGACATTTGCAGCAGAACTAAACGTGGGTGCGACCTATACACCGGTGCGACCTATCTAGGGATTTTTTCCAATTCTTTGGCAAAAATTGGATAGTGTGACCTATACACCGGTGCGACCTATACACCAGAAAATACGGTATTTGCTATAATTTTTATCAAACAAATAATTGTTTTTTAAGTGTTAATCTTTTTAAAAGCCTTGCTGTGTGCTCCTGTGGCAGACATTTGCAGCAGAGCTAAACGTAGGTGCAACCTATCTAGGTTTTTTTTCCAATCTATTGGTGATAATTGGACAATGCGACCTATACACCAGTGCGACCTATACACCAGAAAATACGGTATGTCTCACTACGGTTGGACTTCTGGTTCACCCTAAAATTTCCTCAAAGCGCAGAGACTGCACACCGATAAAAGCAGTAAATTGCTAGTTCAAAGCTAAAACTAGCTAATGGTGTCTGAAAGTTAAGCAGCAAAATACAGGTAAAGTGGCAACACGTTAGCGCGGCCGTGGCGTAGTGGTAATGGCAGTCGTCCCCCGATCGGAAGGTTGGAGGTTCGAATCCCGGTTCCCCACACCATGTGTCGTTGTGTCCCTGGGCAAGACACTTAACCCCGAGTTGCTCCCGGTAGGACTGGAAAGGCGCCTTGCATGGCAGTTCGCCGCTACCGGTGTATGAATGCGTGTATGAATGGGTGGATGGTTGGTATTGTAAAGCGCTTTGGGGCTCCTCACAGGGGGCTAGAAAGCGCTATATAAATAAGTTCCATTTACCATTTACCATTTACCATTTAGCTAAAGAGGCAAAACAATATTTCCAAAAACGTAAAACAACAAAATGCTGGCTTAAAACTATTAAGCAGCATACTGCTAGCTAAAAAGTAAAGGTAGAGAAATGCTAGCTAAAAATAAGCAAATCGCTAGGTAAAAAAAATTCCAATAGGCTAAGTTAGAGGTAGCAAACTGCTAGCTGAAAGTTAAAGGTGCAGTCTGCAGTTTCTGTAGAATGCATCACTTAGAAAAAAAATTCAACAGGCAAAGCATTCTGGTCCCTCCCCCTCAGAGCCATATATGGCTCTGCTCCCCCTTGCTCTGCTGAAATTCAAATTCAAGCTCTGTTTTTATTGGCTGGTTAACGGTGAGTCACTGTGGCTTTTTAGAAATGCTTTTAGTAACACCTGGAGAAGCAAGGGGACTATAGTTTTTTTCAGAGATTACTTTGTCTAACATCAGTCTGTCAGGAGATAGTGACAAAGTGAAGAAATATGTTAAACATATATTTTTAGAAAACTTACAGACTGCACTACAGAAACTGCAGACTGCACCTTTAAGGAGAAAACGCTAACCCTGCCGCTACCGGTGTATGAATGTGTGTATGAATGGGTGGATGGTTGGTATTGTAAAGCGCTTTGGGGCCCCTCAGAGGGGGCTAGAAAGCGCTATATAAATAAGCTCCATTTACCATTTACCAACAAATTATCTAAAATTTGAATATTTGAGCTCAAACGATTTCCTTCAAAACAGGAAGTGAGGTCATTTAACTCATCTTTTGTCCTTTATAAAACACTGTAAAAGCCTAAAATTACTTATGGGTGACCATCAGTCTTCTGCAGGTCATGGTTCAAGAAGTTTTAAGATAAGACTTTTAGTTTTCCCACAGCGACTGCTAGTTTGAGGCTTACAGTATTTTCTGGTGTATAGGTCGCACCTGAGTATAGGTCGCACCTTCGTCAAAATGTGGACCGTGTTTAGCTCTGCTGCAAATGTCTCTTCCACAGGAGCGCACAGCAAGGCTTTTAAGAAGATTAACACTTAAAAACAATTAATTGTTTGATAAAAATTATAGCAAATATGTGTCTGAGCTGAACTTTTCTTTAATAAATGAATAATTTTAGCAGGATAAACACCTAAAAATGTTAGCTGACATTATTGTAAGAGTGTGTCTCAGTTTAATTTTTGTTAATAAATGATTACAAATCAGCTTATTTTATAAAAAGCCATATATAGGTCGCACCTGAATATAGGTCGCAGGCCATGAAAAAATGATAAAAAGGTGCGACCTATACACTGGAAAATACTGTACTTTTCAGTCTGTTTGCGTCTGCTTCCCAAGAAACTCAGCAGTCGCTGTGAGCGACAGACAGACACAGGTGTGTCGTTACCATGGTGACCTTTAATGAGACACTAGCATGAGCTTTAACTTTTCTTTTGATCTGGGTACATCAAAATGTGGGCGTTTCCTCTTAATTAAATTGAGAAGAAGTCTCTAAATGTCGGCTGACAAACAGAAAGCAGCTGAGGCGGCAGAAGAGAGCGCGTCATGTTTCAGAACTCCCCTAATTTAAATCAGAGCTCTAAAACTTTGCGTGGCTAAAAATAGGCGCGTGAACAGGATATATATGGTAGTCGGGGGGGTTAATGTGGCCGTCTCCATGGTTACCACTCCCGTGGATACACCGCATTTTCCAGCCTTCGCCGTGCAGGGAAGCCAATCATCTCAAAGACGAGTCACCAACTCTGTCCTGTTTTTGAGTCCGGGCAAAAAATACCTCAGCTCGCCTCAGCCGTTCTAAAACAAAAAACGGTTATATAACATAAATGTGTGCGTGTGTGTGGGGTCGGGGGGACAGAGCAGACACACTGAGAAGAAGTCAAACATCCAGTGTGCTCGGCTAAAGCTGCACAGAGAATCTGAAATGATTCGTTCCCGTGAACAAAACATGCGTGGTACGAAATTTAACCGGCACAATCAACGTCATGAGACGCGGTGACATGCCGCTGGGTATTCCCCTGGCCCTCACCTACCACTCAGGCTTTATTTAGCTGCTTCATCTCTCAATTTACACTCAAAAAAAGAGAAGAAGAAGAATTATGCAGCTACTCCATCTGGTTTAGTGGTGCGACTCAAATCGGATGGCCACCAGCCGGGTCACACGGCACTGATTTTTACTGTATACATGCTCGTCTGTGCCAATCAGAGCCATCTGCGCGTCTGGCTTTCTCTCACTTGTGTGTGTTTTTTTTTTTGCTGCCTTTGCTCAAAACAACTCGCTTTGCAGCCTCTGCAGCAGTTTTTAATCTCCCCGAGATAATGTTTCTGTGTCTGTGCCGTTAGCAAAACATGTCATGAGTCACTGAACGTTTTTTAATTAAAACTTCAGATAAGTAATCACTGACATGACGCTCTTTTTGAGCCAACCTGTTTCAAGATGTCCGCCACAGCTAAGTGGTTCCAGCCAACACTGCGTGGTCAGCTTTACAGGCATTAAGCTAAATGTTGGTGTGGTAGTAGCTGAGATTGATCCCCAACTTGTGCACTAAATGCAAAGCGATTGCATAAGATGTGCCTTTTAAACCAAACTTAAAGTAAATATCAGCTGTAAATCTATAACCGATTACCGTCTAGAGTCCACACAATTCAAAGTAAACACAAAGTGGCTAACAGTATTGTTTTTTTTTTTACCTCAGTCAGTTTTACAGATATTGAGCTCAAAGTGATAAAAATGCTCGTTAAAAATTGCAAAATGCTTGTTTTAAACATACGGCAACAAAACTAGCTGAAATGTAAAAGTAGAGAAATAATAGCTAAAAGGAACAAAATGCGTATTTAAAAGAATTGAAAACTGTTTGCTAAAAGAGGCAAGATTCATGCTATAAGCAGCAAACTGCTAATTTAAAGCTAAAACTAGTACGGTACCGTAAATGGTATCTGAAAGGTAGGCAGCAAAACTATAGCTAAAGTGGAAAAACACTATTTATGAAAATGTAAAACAACAAAATGCAGGCTTAAAACTATTAGCAGCATACCATTAGCTAAAATGTAAAGGTAGAGAAACGATAGCTAAAATGATCAAATAGCTAGGGAAAAAAATGCAATAGGCTAGCTAAACGAGATGCCAACAGTAACTAACTGCTAGTTTACAACTAAAACAAGTAAATGGTATCTGACAATTAAGGAAAAACACTGGATAAAAGTGGCAAAACAATAGCTAAAATTTGCTAGGTAAATAAAATCAAGCTAATGGTAGCAAGATGCTAGCTAAAAGCAGTAAAATGCTGGTTTAAAGCTTAAACTAGCACATGGTATCTGAAAATTAAACAGCAAAACAATAGATAGTGGCAAAACAATAGTTAAAATGGCAAAATAACAGCTAAAGTGGCAAAACACTAGCTAGTGGCAAAACAATAGCTAAATATGTGACAAAACACTAGAAAAATGTAAAATAACAACATGCTGGCTTTAAACTATTAGCAGCATACAGCTAGCTAAAATGTAAAGGTAGAGAAACACTTGCTAAAATTAGCAAATAGCTAGGTAAAAAAAATGCAATAGGATAGCTAAAAGTTAGAACTAACGACACACTAACAGTAACTAACTGCTAGTTTACAACAAAAACAAGTACCGGTAAATGATATCTGAAAACTAAGGAAAAAACACTGGATAAAAGTGACAAAACAATAGCTAAAATTTGCTAGGTTAAAAAAAATCAAGCTAATGGTAGCAAGATGCTAGCTAAAAGCAGTAAAATGCTAGTTTAAAGCTAAAACTAGCACATAGCATCTGAAAACCAAGCAGCAAAGCAATAACTAAAGTGGCAAAACAATAGTTAAAATGACAAAATAATAGCTAAAGTAGCAAAACAATAGTTATGTCACAAAACACTAAAAAAAAAGTAAAATAACAAAATGCTGGCTTAAACGCTATCTACAAACAACTGCTAGTTCACAGATAAAACTACCGGTAGTAAATGTTACCAGAAAGTTAAGAAGAAAACACTAGATAAAAGTGGCAAAACAATAGCTAAAATCGGCTAGGCAAAAAAATCAAGTTAAAAGTAGCAGGATGCTAGATAAAAGCAGTAAATTGCTAACTTAAAGCTAAAATGAGCAAATGGTATCTGAAAGTAAACAGCAAAACTATAGCGGCAAAACACTATTTACAAAAATGCAAAACAACAAAAATCTGGCTTAAAACTATTAGCAGCACAACACTAGCTAAATGAGCAAATCACTATGTAAAGAAAATTGCAATAGACTAGCTAAGAGTTAGAAGTAGGCGGTTATAAGGGGCGGCCGTGGTGTAGTGGTAATGGCAGTCGTCCCCCAATCGCAAGGTTGGAGGTTCGAATCCCGCGTCCGCCCACCATGTGTCGTTGTGTCCCTGGGCAAGACACTTAACCCCGAGTTGCTCCCGGTAGGTCTGGATGGCACCTTGCAAGGCAGGCTACCACTACCGGTGTATGAATGTGTGAATGAATGGGTGGATGGCTGGTATTGTAAAGCGCTTTGGGGCTCCTCACAGGGGGCTGGAAAGCGCTATATAAATAAGCTCCATTTACCATTTACCAAATAGCGAGACGCTAAAAGCAACAGACTGCTAGTTTACAACTAAAACTAGAAAATGGTATCCAATGTTTCCCCTAGCAGGGTGCTCATCTCATCCAGGATTTTTGTAGACGGGGGTGACGGAGACATGTCTGATCGCAGCTTGAACCAACAGTTTTTGAGCAGGTGGGAGGCATTCAGCATGAGGGAATAGGCACCTTTAGCTTTTTAGCTAGAGCAACAGTAGGCCTATTGCGTGCTGCTAGCTTAGTGCGACACGTTTGTGTTGTGTGCTGTTCATACACAGATTTTGAGTGTGTGTGTGTGTGTATGTGTGTGTGTGTGGGGGGTTGTTCAGCTTGAGAGAAGAGGCAACGTGAGTGCTGCCTTTAGCGTTTTAGATAGAGAGCCTGTATTTTGCGCCGCTAGCTTAGTGCTATGTCAGTGCCAGGTGGGGGCAAGTTCGGTTTGATGGGCGGGGTGCTCAGTTCTGTTGACGGGGTGGGGCACCCTGCTTGTATAATGGTAGGGGAAACTGGTATATGAAAGTTAAGGAGAAAACACTAGATTAAAGTGGCAAAACAATAGCTAAAATTAGCTAGGTAAAAAAATTCAAGCTAAAAGTAGCAGGATGCTAGCTAAAAGCAGTAAATTGCTAGTTTAAAGCTAAAACTAGGGAAATAATATTTGAGGGTTAAAAAGCGAACACTAGTGGCAAAACAAGAGTTATAGAAAATCGTAACAACACTCTAAAATTTTAAAGTTGAGCAGCTCAGAGCAGAAAAACACCTAAAAGTACCGGTAGTAAAAAATGGTAAAATGCTATCTAAAAGCTGAAAGTAGCAAAAGATACACGGTAGGTAAAATCTAAAAACTGCAAAACAAGCTATACAAAAAAGGTCAACGCTAGCCAAAAATGTAAAAACAATTGGTGCGGTAGCAGCTGAAACTCGTGAACACATGTACGCAGAGCGCTAATAAATCATACAAAATACATTTGACAATATTTTCAAAGTTTGACCAACACCGACTTGTCCAAGTCCTTTCTCAGTATCAGATTTCTTTTAGCCTAAAGCTCTGGTGCGGAAGGCAGCGGGTGATATGCATTTCTGAGTGCTGGGTCTTTGACCTTCTTAAAATAAGATCACATTCTAATGGATCTCAGCATGCCTCCTCCATTCTTGTGCAATAGCTGTTTGGACCCTGCAGCTTGCTCACACAAACGAGTGGAAAGCAAAAAAAAAAAAAAGGATCAAAGCCACTGTTTTTCCACCAATCTCAAAGAAGGAATTTGTTTATTTTATTAACTTGCAGTCGTCGTTTGTGAAAAAAGCTCAGCAGCAGCTCTTCCTTTTGTTGCTCCGGACTGAAATTCGAGACAAAGCGGCAACAAGAAACTGCCGGGGTAAAGGCAGCACCGAGGGCTTGTATGTGTGCAACGTATACGAGGAGGGTTAAGTGTCCAAGAGCCTCTGTGCACCATCATGGCCGCGGGCACGGAGCCAAAGTGGCCTCATGTTTCGTAGCTGGGCGAGGCGGATGAGGGTACGTGACTAAACATCTTGCTTCCTCTTTCCAACGTCACATGGACTTGCACAAACATATCCTGCTTTGTGTCTGCAGGTTTCAGACGCATTGCCTCACCCAGGAGCCCGAGGCTAAAACGCTGCAACGAGCTGGAATCAGACCAGATGAGGAGGAGGACAGAGGAGGGGAGGAATCTGAACTGCCGGGGACACTCCTCTGTGTTTCAAAACCCTTTTTTCTTTATAAAAAAACAAAAAAAAAAACTTTTCCTTTAGGGGGTTTTGGCATCCAGATTCATTTTTCCTTTCTTGTAAAACTATTTCTTGTAAAACATCTGACACGACTGCAAAGCCATTAAACCTTTTTTTCTTCATAGATTCAGTTTGACTACAAGAGGTTAAAAATAGTAGGAAGAAATTATTGTTGCAAATGTAGCCTGTGTCTGGTAAATATGGACAGATTTTAACACAACTCAACCATTAACATTTGGACTTTGGAGTAAACTCAATTCACGATGGTTGCCATAGCTAAGTGACCTTTGCAAACACAAAAATAGCTTTAATGGGTGTAGTAGTTGAGAGTCATTCACAACACATCACAATAAGGCACAAAGCATGACCTCTCATTGACAAGGATGGAACAAAATGGCTTCTCAGAGCAAGTTGAATCTGATTTAGGCAATATGCATTCCTTCAAGGAGTTTTAAGTGGTGTCAAATTTGGTTTTTGTTAGTACGGAGGAGTGTAATGTTCAGGAGCGTAACCCCGGCCCCGTTCAAGTTTACAACGCAGGCTGGAAATCCCCACCTCATGACAGAGCTTCCTGGTTACAGGCTATTGGAGGCGCCTTTTTTTCTTCCCCTTCTTCTTTTTATAACGCGCCAGGAAAATATTATCTGACAGAATTCAGGAGAACATGTAAAATAAAATACCTCTCCTAAAATAGATATAGCTCTGTACGTTTCAGCAGCTGACAAAAGAAATAAAAAAAGCACCATTTCTCATTATTGGTTTACAGTGAAGCTCGGTTGTTTTTCCTCAACGAGTCATTCAATGCACAGCAGTGGTGGCAGCTCACTGCGTCGCTGCGCATTGAGAAAAAAACAGCAACAGCAGCGCCGGATAATGCTCTATATTTAGGACAAAGCCGTAGCAGCAGCAAACTGGAGCCATTTTTATCACCCGCCGCTGAAGGCAAAGGCAGAGAGATTATTGCCTCTGTCTTTGTTTGTCGTGATCGTTACCAAAATGTAACGTAACCCTGGACTGATTTTACTGAAACGTAAAAATAAAAACACAATCAAATTACCTTTTGGATTGACTCCAATTTAAGATGGCCGCCACAGCTAATCAACATTAGCAAACTCAGATCGTTTTACAGAGACTGACCTAAAACTGGTGTAGTAGTAGCTGTTGAGCGAAGCACATAGTTAATGCCATGGCTTTGTCAGCCAAATTCAAGATGGCCACCAAAGCTAATTGAAATTAGCAAACACAGACAGGGCTAAAACTTGGCCAATCTTTCAGCTATTGACTACTGGTGTCCCTAAAAAAAATGACTCAGGTGCAGCCATTTTGAGCAAAAAAGGTTAGCAAACCGTTAGCATAGCCACATAGCTGGAAGTTACAGTCAGCTACCGCCACACCAAAAGTTTGAGCTTCAGCTCAACGGCTTTAGAAAGACAGTTGTAGCCATTTTTTCTGTTTGTGAAACTAGCTGCGTCAGCTATTTTGAATTCTGAACAAAGACCTTAGCAAACTATTAGCAGTAGGTTAGGTGGATGTTCGAGTTAGCTACGACAGGTAGTCCCCGACTTACGAGCGCTCTTACCTACGAGGTTCCGGACTTACGAGCTGGCGAACAAGCAGTAAATTTGTAAAGAACATACAAAAAATACAGCACTTTCATGTGTTTTTAGATGAAAGTGTGTTAGCTAACCGTTTGGAAACAAGTTTCTGAGCATGTTTATGAACTAGTATGAACATTTGTGATGAAAAACGAGTGTTCGTAGTAGCGCTAGCATAAATTTTCCGACTTACGACCGAAAATCCGGACTTACGAGAACACGTGTTTCGTGTTCCGACGTACGAATTTTCGTCTTACGAGCGACTCGTAGGAACGGAACTCGCTCGTAAGTCGGGGACTACCTGTACAAACAATTTTAGCCAAATATGATAATACCAAAGTTGCAGCCATTTTCCCCCGTTTGTTCAAAATGGATACCACAGCTAACTTCGCAACGAGCTTAGTACTAGCAGGGTTAGGTGGGCGTTTCAGTCAGCTGCTACACAGAATGTTAGCTGAACTGTTTGTTCAAAATGGATGCCATAGCTAACCTGATTATGAGATCAAGGTTAGCTAGAGGTTTCAGGCAGCTACTACACAAAATGTTAGCTGAATATCACTAAAATTTACTGAATTATTGTCATTTTTGTGTTTGTCAAGTTAACTGTGGCAGCCATTTTGAACCATGAGCTTGGTCAACTGTTAGCACTTGAAGGCTAGCTTTAGGTTTAGGTTAAATAAATGCTAAAAATTACTTTTTTTTTTAAACAAAAAGCTTTGCAAACTGTCAGTTTCTTAGCACAGTCAGCTACTTTCATTTCAATGTCTCAGAGTTACAACCATTTTTAATGTTTGCCAAGTTAGCTGTGGTGGCCATTTTGAATCAGGTTGACCCAAACATGTAGTCATACAGGGGTGTCCAAACATTTCCATATGTGGGTTATTTAAAAGGATTTGATTTAATTAATTTGTTGGGTCTACGCTTGCTGTTTTCTTGTGTTTGGAAAGCTGATTTTAGTCTCAGCAATAAAAGTGTAATTTGAGTAAGTGTCCTTTTAAAAAGCGTGTTGATCAGACTTTAGGACTAGGGACGGCAAAAAAGGCAGATCAAAATTCTGAAGAAAAAAAAAACGTCCAGATGTCAAGTCGCTACAACAGATTCATAGAAGGGTTGATCAAGTTGATCAACTCGTATGTAGATGATACCACGTGATATTCATTTAAAAATGTCAGTTTTCCCTATTGATTATTTTATCAATTGCAATATTTATGAATCACTATCCAAAATTCTCCTTTCTGGTAGAAATCAGTAAAGATTTTTGGTGCTTTGCACTACGAAGTGAAAAAATATATATATACAGTGTATATATATATATAGCCAAAAGTTTGTATTTTGCTTAATATTGCTCATTTTGAGAATTTTGTTTTTCATCTATTTTGTTGTTAAACCTAAACATTATATTAAAAAAAGTATTACCAACAAATTTGCAGAAAGTCTGCATCGACCTTTTAAGACCGCTAGCAGACATGTTCCTGTTTTTTATTTTCTACATCTACCTTATAATCTGTCTGTTTTGCTACTTTGATATCTTTGTTTTAACTTGTTTTTAAAAAAAAATCTTTACTGTATTTCTCTCTTATGTTTGTCTATTGATGATTGTTCAAGGGAAATCTACTGTGTCTGTTGTCATCATTCTTTAGTTTGTAGACAGGTCTCTCTTGTAAATGAGTCCTCGAGGCTCAATGAGATTAACCTGACTAAATAAAAGGTTGAATGAAAAAAAAAAAAGATACCATTCTTAAACTGCAGCTGTGGGCCGCACAAAATCACTCCAAGGGCCGCAAATGGCCCGCGGGCCGTACTTTGGACACCCCACTATGCAAAACATGATAAAAATGACAGTTGAGGCCATTTTGAAGAAAAAGCTTTGCAAACTCTTAGCACAGTCAGCAACTTTCATTTCAACACCTCAGTTACAACCTTTTTATTTTATTTTATTTGTTTGCCAAGTCAGCTGTGGCGGCCATTTTGAATCGGGTTGACCCAAATACTGTAGAATAAAAATAGTAGAGAAACCTGCCATGTTTACGTTGCAACTTATTTTTTTTTAAACGGTGTTCAGTTTCATTTGACTTTGAAGCCACTCTCCATGGAGTAATATAAAAATATTTATAAACCCGTATGGAGGTGGGTATAGCGCTAGCTGCCGCCATTAAAAAGCATTACAGTGGAAGCAGCGACAACAACAACAGGACCTGCCGGAGGCGGCAACACGACACGGGCGATGTTTTTGGCAGAAGCTCATGTGATTTAAAAAAATAAATAAAGAAATGTCTGAGCGACAGAGGCTGCAGCAGCACAGTGGAGGAGGGGAGAGGTTCTGTCGAAGAAATCAAGTCAATAGAAACTGAAGTGGAAGCAGGCGTGATGACGTCACTGCTCCACATCGAGCCAGTAGTAGAGTCGTGTCCGTGGAGCTAGAGAGAGCGGAGCAGGAGTAAAGTACACACCGACATGAACTTCTCCCTCTAACTTCAGCCTCCACAACCCGGGAGAGGAACTCTTTCCTTCGCCGCCTTTCTTCCCAACGGAGCGTGGTGTTTTATTTTTATTTTTTGGTTTCATTCACGGAAAACAACCCACCCCCGGAGAGGAAGACATTTTGGGGTGTTTTTTTTCTTCCCCGTTTCGAACGGTCGACGACGAAGCAAAGATGTCGTCCGCGGCGGTCGCTGCTTCTTCCCGGAGGCAGTCGTGTTATTTATGCGACCTGCCCCGCATGCCCTGGGCCATGATTTGGGATTTTACCGAGCCCGTGTGCAGGGGATGCGTCAACTACGAGGGAGCGGACCGCATCGAGTTCGTCATCGAGACGGCCCGGCAGCTGAAGCGGGCTCACGGCTTCCAGGAGGGCCGCTCCCCGGGGCCGGGCAAGGCGGCGCAGCAGCAGCAGCTCTCCGGGAAGGACATGCACTCCGCCGCGGTGGCGGCGGGCGACCCGGGCTCCCGGCCGCCGCAGCCGCTGGACCGCTACCCGCTGTCCTCGGATCGCCCGCCCCGGCTCGGTCCAGAGTACCAGTCCGGCAGGCAGAACGGGATCCCGGTCCCGAACGGATTTCCTAAACCCGACGAGCCGCCGGAGCTGAACCGCCAGAGCCCAAACCCGCGCAGGAATACCTCCAGCAACCTCATGCCGCTGGTGAACGGCAGCTTGCCGGTGCACGTGAACGGGAGACCGGGCCAGCTCATGGGGCTCGCCTCCTCCGGAGGTCCCGCCGAGCTGGGCAAGAGACCCGCCTCGGTGTCCAGCACCGAGCAGGACCGGGAGAAGGAGAAGCACAGACCGGACAGCCTGACCCCGGAGATCCCGGAGAGCCACAAGAGCCGGGAACAGCAGGAGTGGAGCCGGGGCAAGACGGTGCGGGACCTCATGGCCCTGCACACGTTCGACAGCAGGTTCAAGAAGGACCACGCGGCCATGCAACAAAGAGTCATGGGCTACGAGAGCAGCGTGGCCACAGCCTCCAAGTCAGGTACAGCACGAGTTCTGATAAAGACATTGATGCTGTTGAAGGAAATTCTACCATTGCTGTTCATCATTCTTTAGTTTGTAGCACTTGTAAATGAGTCCACGAGGCTCAATGAGATTTACCTGACTAAATAAAGGTTGAATGAAAAAAGGACTGGGGGTGGGGGGGTATGGTGGATGTTTTAGGTTGTGAAGGAACATCATTCATTCAACCTTTATTTATACAGGCTAGCCTCGTTGAGCCTCGGGGACTCGTTTACAAGAGGGACCTGTCTCACTCACCCAGGGTTGTACTCTGATGAAGACCATTCTACAAGTGTTACTCGTGTATTCTATGAAACGTGATTGCATAAAGTACAATAATGTGTCAATATTCCTTCAGTTGCATTGATGTGCTTGTGTGTTTGCATTGTTGTCTGGAGCGGCGACTCAACTGCTTTCTTTAACCCTTTCCCTCCCGACAGACCGAGGAAAACACCCCCGCATGAAGAGAAAAGCCTCGCCTGAACCCGAGGGCGAGGGCACCGCCGCCAAGCTCAACGGGGAGGGACAGCAGTGGTTACCGCCACCCAACAACGAAGGACTCAAAATGCCTCCGGGGCCCCCGCCGAGCTTCGCCTCCCCCCCTTCCACGATATCCCCCCACCCACGCACCACCCCGCCCGAGGCGGCCCAGAACGGCCAGTCCCCCATGGCGGCGCTCATCATGGCGGCGGACAACGCAGGTGGAAACAGCTCCCCCAAGGACGGCAACCAGGTGCACTCCACCACCCGGCGGAACAGCAGCAGCCCGCTGTCGCCGTCCTCCATGAACCAGAGGCGGCTGGCGCAGAGGGAGGCGTCCTCCGGCGCGGGCACCCCGCAGGTGCAGGGCATGGACCAGGTGCACCCCCCCAGCATTCCGGACTCCTCGGTGCCGGGCAGCATACCCCTGTGCTGCACGCTGTGCCACGAGCGCTTGGAGGACACGCACTTTGTTCAGTGCCCGTCCGTGCCCTCTCACAAGTTCTGCTTCCCGTGCTCGAGGGAAAGCATAAAGCAGCAAGGCGCCACGGGCGAGGTGTACTGTCCGAGCGGAGAGAAGTGCCCCCTGGTCGGCTCGAACGTACCGTGGGCCTTCATGCAGGGGGAGATCGCCACCATCCTCGCAGGGGACGTCAAAGTAAAAAAGGAGAGGGATCCTTGATTTTGTCTGAACACTTCTTCGGGGAGGGGAGTCCCAAAAAAAAAACAGAAAAAACGAGTATAAATATATAAATATCACATACATACCATTCAAAACAAACTAACAGACTTGTACATATTGGACCCAAGGGAAGAGTATACTTCGTAAACATGGTTGTATAATTTTTGATTTTTGAATACATTGTGTTTCTATATTTTTGAAGATAAAGGTATGTACTCATCATAACGAACGACGTTCCCCCTTTTGTTGATGTTTAACAAAAAATCTCGATGTACTTCTAGGTCTGGTGGCAGTTCCTGTTTAACGTAGAATGTGACTAATGCTACTCTACGAGCACTTGGCAAAACTAAAAATGCTTTTAGCTGTACTTGTATGCACTTGTTTAAAAAAAAAAATTGCCAAATACAATTTCTGATCTTGTATGAACACACTGTCTGGGCTTGCTTCATTTGGGTGAGTTGAACAGAAGCTTGTTGTGACGTCTCAGGGGCTTAAAGCTGCAGCCGTCTGCACATTTACGCAGAGGGACGCAAAAAACAAAGCGCAAGCTCAATCCTTTTTTTTTTCCATTGCAAAGCACAGAAAGAGTTGCTGAGTCATGTTCAGCCCACTGGAATCTGATGAGTCACTCAATAGGAAGGCGCATGAATGTCAACAAGATCCACAAGTCTGGGTTGTTGTCAGACGCCGGTGACGTTTTGCAGCAACAAAGCCGACGTTTTGACGGTTCAGACGCTCGGCGGGCTACAGATGTGGAGTACAACGAGCGTTGCATCTGGTTCCGGTGCAGCCACAGGACCCAGCCGGTCCCCTGAACGCCACACGAGAGGCACCTTGCTGCCTGAAGTCGTTGCAACGCTTAATTTCTAGCGTAATTTCTCCAGAGCAAAACGGATATTTTAAGAATTTTAACGATTTCGGCTCATGTTGCACAAATCGGTGCATCAGCTGAAGATTAAAGCCCCTTTTTTTATGTATACCCCTGAATAAACTGATGAGCACCAGCTTGGAGGGGCAGGTTTCATCCTAAGGTGCTGAATGGACTGCTGCTTCTGAGCTGGTTGTTTATGCCTCTTTCCCTTTTTTCTTTGGAAAGTCATCAGTTGGACTTTAAAACTCACTTTGATAAACTCCACACACTCCATGTTGTCATGTTTTTTTAAATATCTATATAAATATATGTATATATATTATACTTTGACCTAACTGTCCCCTTATCAGCAGCCAAATCCAACAAGCCACTTCTGAGAAAACCCGACAGGTTTTTATGCCCCGAGCTTAAAGTCCGCTCAATAAAACAGAAGAGCGGTTCTCCGGCCCGTAAAGATTTACGTCAGCAGACCTGTTTGTTCAGCGCTGATGAAAATAGCCCGCACTGCAGCTAATGCAGTCAGAGCGTGTCCCTGGAAGCAGGGCCGTCATAACACAAAGCTCACGGGCTTCCGGTGCGCAACACGTGCCCCGGTGCAGCGTGGTGATTCGTGCATTAAGGCAGGGTGGAGGTTAAATGAGTTTTTATAGTAGCGTACGTCTTTGTTTACACCACAAATGAAGGAACTTGTCTCCTCTTGGTGTGACTGCAGCCATTTGTGGTTAATGACTTGTTTTTTTTACTGATAACAACCTTCAGGGATTATTATTTTATGTGTATTGAAGCTGCAGGAGAGTTGCTTCAATGTGCTCTTACCCTGAAATTGTCCTCCGAACCAGGGTCAACGGTCCCTTCACAACCAGACGAGACATTTGCCAAAAGAGCTGCAAAACCTTCTTTAGGGTGCTACCTTTTAAAAACACCAAGACTTAACGCGTTGTAAACATCAAACGGTGTTTAAATATTTTAATCAGAGGTGTCAAACGGTTACAAGACGGGGTCAAAATTAAAAATTAGTTTGAAACCAACGGTCACGTTCTGTCTGACAACTAGAGTTTCATCTGCCTCGTTTGACGTCCTCCGTCGCTTTTAGGAAAAACAAAAATTTCTCGGCTTCAAATTTGACCCACGAGAAGTCCTCGCTGAATAAAGTGTAAGTTCTTTTTAAATGTAAAATGAGAAGCGATATGTTTTAATTTTAAAATCTCACTTTTTATGACCAGATAAGATGTTGGCAAGGGCCATGTTTGGCCCTCGGACCTTACACGCGATTTTAAACCCTGTGAGTCCTAAACTTTCGTAAACTTGAGACATTTATTTAAACCTTTATGAGTTTTTCTTTTTGTTAGTCATCACGTTTGATATAATTTTGTAAAACGCTCAATTTCAAAGCGACAACGCTTCAAATGTCAAATCCTGAAAGCTTGAGAAAAATACATCAAAGTTTTATTCTGTACTTTTATGTTTTGCTTATCTCGTTTCCAAACCGGAGAGTTGGAAGTTCTCGTGCTGATTAATCTTTGTCCCTTCCCTCCTGAGGGTCATTTCAGCTCCAGCCTCGGGACTGAAATGTTCTGGTCACAAACATCAAGGTGTGAATGGAGCAAAATACTTCAAACTACATAAGAAAAGTCCCAACTGGCTGAGAAAACATGAGAAAAATCCAATTTGTCTGGAAGTTGGACTAAAAAGTAGCTACCATGCTAGCACTAGCACATTTTACCTTCTCGCTTCATAAGTGGCATCAAATCAAACAGAAAACTAGACTTTTTTTAATCAGCGCTCTAAACATAAATGATAATTTCCATCTTAGTTTTGGTCAACGCCTCAAAGAGCCGCAGGTGAACCCTCAGCCGAAGATGTGATTTCATGTCGCCTCTCCTGGTTTACTTATCTGGGTTAGGCCGTGCAGTTTACTGGACCTGGGCCAAGTGTTGCGCACGAACCCAGACGTTTTTTTATCAAGCCGTTGCAACACACACACACACAGATCAATGGTCATGAAACGTGGACTGATTGATCCGCCTCACACCGTCCTGTTAATCAAGCTAAGTGAGAGGCAGTAACCGACGGGCGAAGCGGAGCGCGCTGCTTTGTTTCGCCCGGCTGTAAATGGTTAACCGGGCTGTACGCCAGCGAGGTGACGTCCGCAGAAAGGTCGACGTTAGCGGTCGTAACTCAGAGGTCAGCTCGGCTGTGGTTACAACACGAGGTACGGTTCATGTTAGCGCTCCTCTCTCCAGATAAAACCCTTACTCTTGCATAGCAACACGTAAATGGTCTGTACTTCTATATATCACATTTTTATCTTATCACGACAATTGGATTTTTCCCTCACAAACACAATCTGTGCCTCGTTCACCCATTCATGCAGCGCTCTACTAGATCTATACAAAGACTAATCAGTGCTTTATCACATTCATACACCAATAGGACACATGGGAGGCAATGACGGGTTCAATGTCTTACCCAGGGACACATTGGCATGTGACTGCTGGTGGATTTGAACCCACAACTCTTGCACTGGAGGACGACTGCTGATAGGGATTCGTAAACACCTTCATTTTAAACATCTTCACCTAGAACGAGAACCACACAAAGAAACAAGAAATGATTATAATTTAGTCACACTTTGCAAAGGGGATATCACTTCAAACTCGTTTGGAGCAGAGCTCAACCGTGTTTGAAGCAAGTCCGAATTGGTCAGCGCGTGCTGGGGTTTTATTCTCTCAAAAGTAGGACAAGGTGAGATTCAGATAGCACATGAACATATTAGAACGTAATATAAAAACAAACCAGAACGTGATGTCAGAACATTATCTGCAATCAAACATGCTCTAACCACTCAGCTGCCCACGTTCAAGAAGGCCGTTTTAAATACCGATACTGCGTTGAAGGAAAGTAATCGTTGGACGTGGCCGCCGCAGCTAACACGCTAGCCAACGTGTAACTCAGATATGAGCCAAAGTTTGGCTCGGTAGCATCCGGAAGTCATCCCCAATGCGTCTTGCACATGTCACTGGATCCAAGTGGTTGTAACTCCATCACTTCTCATTGTAAAGACCATTTTATTTACAAAAAAATCGGGTGATGGGCATTATGCATCCCTTCAAGCTAAGCCTGGTCTTTAAATAGGACTAGTCGGCCGTGACGCTAACACCGACAGCTCGTTTGCTCAAAATTACTATAAAGATGAATCCTGAGGCGCTTATCTCACGCTAAAACGTTGACTTTCGTCCAGTGGGTGGGCGGGAGACGCGAAGCGCTCAACGCAGCCAGCTGTTTCACTAATGAATCTATGTTTAGCACAATAAATCAAAAAGGCCACAGTAATCCCCGCCTGAAAGCGAGCGGAGCCGGGGACGCGCCAAAAGGAGGATCTGGTCCACATTTCTCCGCTCCCAGTATAACTGATCCCGCTCGGTTAATTTTAGACCCGTCAGGGGAAAAACAAGGTCACGGCAAAACGCTGTATCGAGGGCACGCTCAGATCTGCCTCTTGGTTTCCCTTTTCATCAATCAGCT
Organism: Garcialebias charrua; assembly: GCA_038048925.1. Taxonomy (NCBI): domain Eukaryota; kingdom Metazoa; phylum Chordata; class Actinopteri; order Cyprinodontiformes; family Rivulidae; genus Garcialebias; species Garcialebias charrua. Next base: position 27,599 of record JBBPBX010002874.1, read on the forward strand.
TCCCCCTCCGGAGGCTCCGGCGAGGCCGGTAATGACGGCTTCTCGTCGCGGCACCGAGGGAGAAGCTCGAGCTCCAACCAGCAATTAGGAGGAGCGAGGCGAAGTCGGCAGGATGTGTAAAAATCTCCTCTCGGATCCTTGGTACACGTGGGGACATGTGACCGGCCTGTTTACCGCGGAGCTCTGCAGAAAGTTAGGATGATTACAGCGCCGAGTGCCAAATAGGTTTCCACTCAGACTATAAACAACGTATAAACTTTTTGTGTGTGCGTTTCTGCCTTTTTTCAAGAAATAATCAAACTTTCATTGTTCTCGTCGCTGCTGTTGGGACTTTTTTTGGTTTTTTTTGTTCGCTTTTGCCCTTTTTCGTGCCTTTTTATGGCGCTTGCTGAACCTACATTCCATTTTTTGTGTGTCCTTCTTTGTTTTTGACTGCTGGTTAAACTCAACCTCCCTCCATATCCCTACACTCCCTCCTTTCTGCTGTAAATCAAGCCTGTGAAATGGAAATCAGGACTCAGTCTCTCCCCCCCCTCCCTTCTTTCCAGACATCAGAACAAGGCTGTGCCTCCAATGTTTTTCTCAGATCGTGGAGTGCTGCCAAATCTTATAAGTGGAGCAGCAAGAGAGAAGAGGAGGAGGAGGAGAGTGAGCAGAATGCAGAGGAGGCGTTCAGGACGAAAAAGATGAAAGGAGCGAGGATGACAAATGAACAAGGGAAGAGGCAACGTGAGACGAGGACAGTGCATGGGACTGATCCAAGAGCATTTGGGCCTTTTCTCTTATTTATAGCCGATTCTCGCCACAATTAGTTTTTTTTTCTGCTGAGCAACTACTCCTAGCTTCCGGCTCAGGATCAGCTGATAAGAAGGCATGAAAAATAGGAAGCGTGTGTGTGCGAGCGTCATCTCTTGACATCAAAAATATTCGCTACACAACGGTACGGCTGCACAATAAAGCCCACAGAAAGGGTTTGAATCTGCTTGGACTGTGAAAACTGTACAACAATCCTCCAGCTGAACTCTTCTTTCCAGACTCCCACCAGAGTCAGTCAGAGTATCCTTGTTTCCACCTTTGACACGGCACGCTAAAGTTAGATGCGGGTGTCAAATGAGCCATCCTAAAAGCAAACACGAGTCCAGAAGGACCGGCAGCCGACTGAGTCACCTCATCAACAGGAATTAAGCCTGATCTTTGGAAAATACGGGTAAAAAAAAAAAAAAAATCAGCGTCGCTCAAACAAATGCTCTGCATAAAATCGGTGTTCAGCTGATTTGTCCATTTAATCATATTTGAATTTAATTTACCGTATTTTCAGGACTAAGTCGCACCTTTTTGCCAAATTTGCATGCCCTGCGACTTATAGAGAGGTGAGACTTGTTTATAGATTTTTTCCCATATTTTTTGACTAATTTATGGCTCAGATATGACCGTTTTTCTTTTTGGCAAAAAATGGTGCAGTGACACTTTTTTCCGCTAGGGTACACGACCGTTCCCACCTCATGTGTCCGACGGCAGCCTCCTCTGGTCGGACTGACTCCGTCGCTGCCCGGCCTCCTGCTCTGGAGCTCGTAAATGTGCAGTGTTTAGCTTAGTTGTTTTTCCGGGTACTTTTTAGCAAATAGCTCATAAACCACACAGCAGATTTTCTTTAAACTTACAGAAAGTAATTAGTTGGTGTTCATTTACAAACATTTAGCTGTTGGAATTGTTTGAGATAAAATTTGATGTTTTATGAGCGTAAATGCGTTGCGTTTAGCTTCGTTGTTTTTCGGGGTGCTATTTATCTAAATAACTCATGAATTACAGGACAGATTTTGATCAAACTTACAGAAAGTAATTACTTGTGGTCATTTACAAACTGTTAGCTGTTGGAATTGTTTGAGATAAAATTTGATTTATTTATACTTTATTTTCGCAGCGTGCGACCGTTTGGAAGACGTCAAAGCGAAACAATTTAAATGCAGCAGATTTGACCATTACGTGAATTTATTAAGGAACGGTTAAGCTAAGACACATCTTTGCTATAATTTTCAGCAAACAAATAATTGTTTTTACCGTGTTAATCTTGTTAAAAGTCCTTCCGTGCATGCTTCTGTGGCCGCCATTTTCAGCAGGGCAAATGACGCGCTGACGCGTCACGTAGCGGTGACGCATAATAGATGCGACTTAAATAAAGGTGCGACACGTTTATGGATTTTTACAATTTCTTGCCTATAATTGGACAAAGCGACTTATATAAAGGAGCGACCTATCAGGCGGAAAATACTGTATATTTTTTACAAGGCGAGAGCAAGGACAAAACGTGCATCATTAAAAACCTTTGATTATTTTAAGTCTTGTCCACATAGAAACGCATCGCCTTCGCTTAAATCTTATCTACCGGTAAGTGACTTAATCTGCACACAAACAAGCCAAAATGCTGTAGTAACCATGCCAGGCCTGTGGTGGCACTGCAACACTGCCAGGAAAATGCACCAAAACAGGAAACAAGATGCAGAACACACGTGAAAAGCTTGCACTCTGGTAGGATTGTGTGTTAGATTATAAGTGGGTGTTTTATTCATTCATTCATTAATTCATTCAACCTTTATTTATACAGGTTAGTCTCACTGAGTCACGAGGACTCATTTAGCAGTCTACATGAAAACAATTAGATTGTTTCACTTTAAGAACCACTTTTAAGATAAATCAGTTTCATAAAAGGCCATTTCCATGTAGACACAAGGCAAAAAGAACACTCTTATTTGGATGATCCCTTATATGTTTTGTGTTTTTAGACAAGAGGGTGCTGGGTTTACGTGATTCTCCCAGAACCCCCGTCTGAGATCCTTGTTTAGTCAGCTGGGAGTCCATCTGTGAACGGCCTCTAAAAGCCAAATAAGCCAAAGCACGGAGATGCAGAGTGCTCAGAATAAGAAGATTAAGCATATCATTTTTAAAAACAGGACCAGCTACAACGAAGGCAATTCAGATTTTAACGTTCTGACGGTCTGACGTAGGACCTGTTTTCAGGGGTTTGTCAGATCAGAAGATCTGTGTTGATATATTATGGGATAAACAGTTCTTGTTGTCCCTTTTTCCTCCACCTTAGTTTGCACCGTAGACAAACATGAGTGAAAGTTAAACCTTACTGACCTCTCCCTTTCTCTTCTCTCTTTAAAATCTGTTTTAACTGTCCAAAATCACGTTTTGTATCATTAAAAGCAGCTACGCTGAGAAGCTAAGCTACGAGCTAAGCTAACAGGCCGACCTCCGTCTTGTCAAAGCTCCAAAATTCACGGTTGAAACCCGTGCCTTCGTGTAAAAATTTGAAACGTTCGATACAAAAATGTGTAAAAAGTTTGTGTAAAAAGTTGTTTTTCTCTGCACAAAGAAGCTGAGAACTTGTTTACTGATTTTTTTATCAGAGTCAGAGAGTCAGAGAGAATTTATTGTCATTTGCACCGCATGTAGTACATGTGTTGAAAACGAGATTATGTACACAGGGTCCCAGTTACATCCAACAACAAATGCAAGAGAAATACAATAATAACATCTAGGATTAACTAAGAGAGACATCACATCAGCTAGTAATACACTAAGCCCTAATGTAGTAGAAAAACATCATTATAAACAGCAGCACGAACATGAGCAGATGGTCACAGATGAACGCAGCAACAAGAAACAGATCAGTATCAGTATGATGTGACATTTTGCAGTGTTTATTCTTATTATTTATTTATTCATGAGTCTGACAGCCTCAGGGTAGAAGCTGTTTCTCAGTCTAGTGGTTCTACATTTGATGCTCCTCAACCTCCGTCCCGAGGGGAGTGGTGCAAAGAGTGAGTGTGCTGGGTGAGTGAGGTCTTTCATGATGCAGGTGGCTCTTTTTCTGCATCTGGAGGTGTAAATGTCTGTGATGGTGGGGAGACTGACTCCCACAGACTTCTGTGCAGCCTTCACCACTCTCTGCAGAGCTTTTCTCTCTGCAACTGTGCAGCCTCCATGCCACACGTTGATGCTGGAGCACAGGACGCTCTCCACTGCACACCTGTAGAACGAGGTGAGGACTGGGCTTCTCAGACCGGCTCGTCTCAGCCGTCTGAGGAAGTAGAGTCTCTGATGACCTTTCTTGATCAGGCTGGTGGTGTTATTGCTCCAGCTGAGGTTATCATTCAAGTGTACACCCAGGTATTTGTAGCTGGAGACCACCTCCACCGCAGATCCACCTATATACAGTGGGGTGTGGGTGTGTTTGTTCCTTCTGAAGTCCACAATCATCTCCTTCGTCTTCTTCACATTCATGTGAAGGTTGTTCTCTTTGCACCAGCTCTCCAGATGTTCCACCTCCTGTCTGTAGCTGGATTCATCATTATCTGTGATGCATCCCACCACAGCTGTATCATCTGCAAACTTAACAATATGACAGCCTGGATGTGTGGCTATACAATCATATGTGAGCAGAGTGAACAGAAGAGGGCTCAGCACACATCCCTGAGGAGAGCCAGTGCTGAGGGTGATGGTGGAGGAGGAGAAGTTGTGGATCTTCACGGACTGTGGTCTGTCTGTTAAGAAGTCTAAGACCCAGTTACAAATAGAGGGGCTTAGTCCAAGTGTGGATAGTTTGTCTATCAGAGTTTGGGGGATCATGGTGTTGAAGGCAGATGTGAAGTCCACAAAGAGCAGACGCACGTATGAGTCATTAAAAGCTTTATGTGTCAAATGCTATGCTAAAGAGCTCAAACCACACCTAGCATCCGCCATTTTGAGAACCAAAAAAAAAACAGTAAGGAGATATGGCCCATGTCACGTCAATGGGCCTACCTCCCATTTTTCTTAAAGAGCTCGCTCCCTCACTATCCATCCTTCAGTTCAAACAGTCATACTGCCATCCAGTGGTCAAAAAAGGTACTACACACAAAATTAACCAACCTTTCTTCTTAAACTTGACATTAATTACTAATAGTCAAATTTCAAACAATATTATCGTTTATCGCAATAATTTCTGAGACAATTAATCGCCCAGCAAAATGTGTTATCGTGACAGGTCTACAGGTAGTCCCCGACTTACGAGCGAGTTCCGTTCCTCCGAGGTGCTCGTAAAGCGAAAATTCGTAACTTGGAACGGCCGCCACGTGTCTCGTAAGTCCGGAATTTCGCTCGTAAGTTGGAACGGTTTTGCTAGCGCGACTACAAACACTCGTTTTTCATCGAAAAACTGCTTACGAGTGCATAAAAATGATCGGAAACGTGTGTCCACATGTTTAGCTAACGAACTGTGGTGAAAAAACACAGAAAAACTCGGTATTTTTTGCGTTTTTTCCAAAAATTCGCCAGCTCGTAAGTCCGGAACCTCGTAGGTCAGAGCGCTCGTAAGTCGGGGACTACCTGTAATGAGACCAGACGACAAATTAAAGTCGTTAGAAAACTGGCGAACTTTCTGTTGCAGTCTCACTGAATTCAGAGTGTTTGCAACTAACTGACCATCTAGCTGTACGGCTGCGTTTTTGACCGGCAAGTTTTTTTTAAAATCTTGATTATCGTGTGCACGATTTGTAAAACTACATTCTTGGCCGTGCACAATATTTTTTTCTTTCTACTTCTAACCACATAGAACCAGCCTTTGCTAGCCTTACCATCCTCAACAGACCCCATGAATATAGATCTTGTGGACTATCCATCCATTTATATCTTTACCTGCTTTTTCCTTTTCGGGTCGCAGGGGGTCACTGGTGCCCCTATCCAGATATCACTGTGTGAGAGGCGGGGGACACCCTGGACATGTCCAGTCCATTACAAGGACACTTAGAGACAGTTTTTTTATTTATTATTACTGATCGTCAGTGTGGGGTTTTAGACCACTAGTATTTTGGGGGCTGAAACCTCAGATGTTTTCTGTCAATGGGCTTCCCAGCCCGACAATATACAACTTTTATCCATTGCACTGTCAAACAAGAACTCACAACAAAAAGTGTCTGAAAGTGCTTTAATGTTCTGCATAAATCCGGTATTTGTCCAAGGTCTTCTGAGTGTTGAACGTTTCCTCTCATCTTCCTGAAGCCAAACCGTTGTCAGAAGATTAAAAACACTTCGATATTCTGACACGTTTGTTCTTATGAAGAGCCCACCCACAAAATACACATTAAACCACTCCACAGACTTACAGTATTTTTCTTTGAGCGTTACATAACTGAGTGGGAGTTATTTCTCCTCTCTGTGTTAATGTTGTTGTCAATCACAGCGTGGTGGCAGCCGCAGCACAATCTCCACAGAGGCAGAACAAAGCTTTTATCGCCTTTGTTCGGCCCGCCACGCCAGTCAAAACGTTCCCCTTCCACGGCTTTCACCGCCACCTCCTTTGTCCTGCTTTGTTGGAGACAGTTTTCCCGAGAATTGTTTACATTGTTTCCCAGCTGTGGAACATTTGAGACGAGTCGGTGGGGTCAACGCTGGAGAACGAGCGGGTGTTGACAGGTGCGCTCTATTATTGGAGTTAGCGACTTCGAGCACGTTACACAACCGCGCCGCTCGCTCAGGTTTATTTAGACTGCCAGCAGAGCCTTCGCAGTATCTGATAACTTGAGCAGAGCGTGTCCCAACAGGTGTCCGAAGGGGATAATGGTACAGTAAATAGGAGAAGGGGGTTTTATAGCTCAAGGTTGATGGATTGAAATCTGAAGCACTCGAGAGGTGGGATACTTAAAGGGGAAGTCAAATCAAATCTCAAAAAATCGATATACAAGAATGACATTTAGTAAACAACACACATAAACATGCTTTGTATGCTTTTTTCAAGTCAGTAGCTTAAAGAAATAGTTTTTTTAATTTTTCCTGCTAAATTCCGAAGTGTAGTAATTTCTGGAGGTCAGGAAGGAAATGACGCATATTTGAAGGAAATGACGCATATTTGTCCTCCGTGGCGCGCGCTACCTTCCAAATAACACTGAAGCTACAAACCCATCATTACTGTCCTCCTGGCTGTCATTTAAAATGGAAGCAGAAGACTCTTTTGAATCCGAATCTGGCTGTCATTTAAATTTAAAGCAGAAGACTCTTTTGAATCCGAAGAAATGCACCAGTTTGAACCTGAACCGACAGCTTGATCTCAGAATTCTGATGTAAATACTTCAGATTCTGAGGATGAGGAGGATCATGGCCTATAACACAACGAGCCCAATGACAGAGTGGCCAACGTGGAATGGTAAGAATTGATCCCCCCCCATATCACTTTAGTTAGTCAAAAACAGTTTGGTGATTTACTGCATTAATGGGCATTAATGGGCCGCCTAGCCGCTTGGCCTTGTGGTGCGGACACAACAATCTCACTCTCAACGTGGAGAAGACAAAGGAGATTGTTGTGGACTTCAGGAAGAGGGATGCCCAACATGCCCCTCTGACCATCAACAGCACCGCAGTGGAGAGAGTAGACAGCACCAAGTTCCTGGGAGTGCACGTCTCAAAGGACCTGTCCTGGAGCAGGAACACTGCAGCACTGGCCAAGAAGGCTCACCAGCGTCTCTACTTTCTCCGCAAGCTGAAAAGGGCTGGAGCTTCAACCCCCATCATGTGCACCTTCTACAGAGGTGCCATAGAAAGTGTCCTGACCAGCTGCATCACTGTGTGGTTTGGTGCATGTACTGCATCCTGCCGCAAGAGCCTCCAGCGCATTGTGAGAGCAGCTGAGAAGATAGTCGGCACCTCCTTGCCCTCACTGCAGGACTTACACAGCAAACGCCTCACTCGGAAAGCCCACTGCATGGCAGGTGATCCCACACACCCACTACACAGCCGCTTTAGACTGCTGCCATCAGGGAGGAGACTGAGGAGTCTCCAGGCTCGAACCAGCAGACTGAGAGACAGCTCTGTTCATCAGGCAGTCAGGATGCTAAACACTCTGCCTGCTCTGCCCCCCCTCCCATTTGAACTGCCTTAACACTAAAACTTTCTCACACATTACCACACAACACAAAGATTTTAACACTGGACTCTGTGTCATCAAACGGGTTATTCACTAAACTCTCGGTCATGTGCTCATACAGTTTGCACTACTTCTCATACTTGCACTAATGTTTGTATTACATCACTGCCTATAATCATAATACTGTTTACATTCTCTGTTTACATTTATTAATACTGTTTACTTTTATTACTACTGCTTACATGTAATTACTACTGTTTACATTTACACTACTCTAATATCTACACCACTGCTGATACATATACAGTGTGCTCTGAACGGTCTTATTTAGGGATGCCCAATGTGCCTTACTGCATATGCCACTTTTTGCCTCTATAACAACATCAACTACTACCTCATACATATACTGTGTACATTAACTCATACGCTGCTTTGCCACTTTGCAAATGTCAATGCTAGAAACCCTTAGTTTATTTTAGTTATACTTTTTATACTCTTTTTTTATACTAGTATGCAAAAACTCAGGCCAGTATTATGTTCATTAAATGTTTAATGTTTTAGTTTTAGAGTTGGTGTAAATTTTCATACTCTTATACCACTATGCAAAAAACTCAGGACAGTGTTAGTTTTACTATTTTATGCTTATGTCTATTATTATATGTTTTAGTGTTTCAATGTTTAGATGTTTACTGTTGCACCGAGGGACTGAGAGAAACACAATTTCGGTCCTGTGTATGTCCAGTACATATTGCAGATCTGACAATAAAGTTGACTTTGACTTTGACTTTGATTTCTATCCTGGAAATACGAATAGCTGTGCATTAGCCGCCCCATGTTAGCATGCGGCGGCTAATAGCTTCACATTGTCCGTGTCGAGGCGCAGGGGTTCTGTGTTTCCATCACATCAAACTGAAGGTTAAGTCTCAAAGTGTTAAGTAGAAAAATAGCCTAATTAGAATAACCTACAAAAGTATTCAGATCAAATGTTAATAAATTATTGTGATTTTATAACTGTATATCATATCTTTGGAACTGCTCATTTTAGGAGGATCTAAGTATCAAATTCTATTATTATTATTTTTTTTTACAAATCAGCAATGTAAAAAAGGTGTTGAGGTAATTATGACCAAATAACTTAATTGTCAGTTAGATGTGATGAAATGTTTTGTGTTTACAATATAAATGAAGCTACACAATACTGTATGAGGGACAACCGTGGCCCGACCTACGTCATGGAGCGAGAGCAGGCGGGGGGAGGGGTGTCAAAAACATCGGATGTGATTTTTTTTCACTTTGCAAATGTTAAATTTGAGTTAGGATGACATTTTTGACTTGTGAAAATTTCTAAACAAGCTTATTTTATGCTTTTCATTAGACTACTACAGGTGGTCCCCGACTTACGAGCGAGTTCCGTTCCTGCGAGGTGCTCGTAAGACGAAATCTCGTACGTCGGAACACGAAACACGTGTCGCTCGTAAGTCCGGATTTTCGGTTGTAAGTTGGAAAATTTATGCTAGCGCTACTACGAACACTCGTTTTTCAACACAAACGTACATACTAGTTCATAAACATGCTCAGAAACTTGTTGACAAACGGTTAGCTAACACACTTTCATCTAAAAACACATACCAGTGCTGTATTTTCTGTATGTTCTTTACAAATTTACTGTTCGTTAGTCAGCTCGTAAGTCCGGAACCTCGTATGTCGATGCGCTCGTAAGTTGGGGACTACCTGTATTAGCTTAAAAACACTTTTCATTTCTTCTTTAATTCTGCAGGGCTGGGCACAAACACACTGCCGTTCCTATCCTATCCAGCAAAAACACTGGTATTTAGCCACCATGACATAAAAGTATGCTAATGACAGGTTGCGCTTGATATACTGTATTCATGTCTGCTGCTCTGTAATGATATAATCACAGAGCCGAAACAGCAGCTGCTCCCCTCTCCTCCTCTTTGGCTGGAATGTACTGTGGGTGGGGGGGAATGATCCAATGTCATCCGGAGTGATGGAAGCTTCTCCGCTGAGCCAGAGGGATATGTTGGAGCAGGGGAGAAAGGGAGGGCGGTGGGGAGAGAGAGCGGATATTTCTGGTTGAGTGTGAGTTTGAGTAAGTCTGGGCACCAAGCCAAGCATGCCGATGGAGAGGGAAGCGGGGGGAAGGTTTTGGAGAGGGACAGAAACTCTTTTAGGTCTGGCGCTCCATCAGCTCCACCAGCACACAGCTGCTTCTGGAAAATTCTGCACCCTGCCCCACTAAACCACCAGGCATGACGTGAATAACAAGAATGGCCCCGGCCTTCAACAGTGGATACTTTCCCTTTTGACACGGGCCTAACAGACTGGTACAAATGCCCTGGCCTTGCACAAAGTGGAAAAATCAACAATGAAGGGGACACTGGGGGCACCATGTGGAAATGAAATCCTGGGCTTGGAAAGCTTTGTTTGGACATGTTGACCCCGAGGGCTTTGCAAAAGGCCACGTAACAAAATGCCAGCTGATGTGTTTTGATGAGGGGTTACTCGTTCACCAGCCAGTTGCTAATTTGAGAGTCAGGAACCCGCCAAATCGCTTTCCATCAACGTGGAGCCGTTTTTTTTTTTTCCAATCTGCATGTGTCAGTGAGGTCAAAACAAACTGGAGATCTGAAGAGGCATGTGCTAGCTGGTGCACCGTTTCTAACCTGGCACGTCAACACTCGCCCCGGATCCCAGAAACCACCGAGCACGAGTGTGTTCAGTCACGTATCGGAGGAGATTTTAACATCGATGTTAAATTAAAGCTAAAAAAAAACAGATTATCCTCAAACTCAACTGACTGGACTCTCTTTTCTGATGTCTTGAGTATATTTAGATCTTGGGCCAAATTATTGTTATAAAAGGCCCAAATTTAAAAAAACAAAAAAGATCAAGGGCCAATATTATTTTCAATATCTTCTTGCGACACGCAAATACCATGTAGCTAAAAATAAAATACATGCAGGCAGACGTTGAAGCTTTGAAATTGATACATTTTCTCTGACTGTCTGAGTCATGGAAATTCAGGACATTAGAGTGAAACTACTTTGTGTATTTAAGAATGAAAAAGAAATGTCCACACACAGAGGTGATTAAACTGCGAGGTAGGACTCAGTAAATGGCACAGTTGGATTTTTTAAAGTTATTATTATTTATTTACCTTTTTAGCCAAGCAAATCCCATTGAGCTCACAAATCTCGTTTGCACGGGAGATCTGGGCCTGAATGCAGCCTCACTTGCACATTTTGGACCATGGGAGGAAACCGAAGTACCCGGAGAAAACCCACGCAAATGCAAACAGAAAAAGCAAACTCCATATAGAATATTGAATGAATGAACTTTATTTAAAAATGGACAATGCACAACTCAAACATAAATGTCACCATTTGATGCGTTGCACCAGATTATAGCAAAAACGAATTCATATCTGCAGTCCCCGAATAGTGAGGCAACTACGGTATACTAACCACTAATAACAAAAATAAATAAAAAACTTGAATGCTATGGGATAAGGGGAGTAGCACTAGACTGGGTCCAAAGCTATTTGAAAGGTAGACAGCAATAGGTGAAGTTGGGAGATGTTTGTTCTGGATGTTTGGACATTGTGGGGTTCCTCAGGGGTCAGTCCTTGGTCCCAAACTGTTTATAATTTATGTAAATGATGTATGTATTGTACCTGAAATAATGAAAAGTATACTATTTGCTGATGATACAATTTTTTTGTGTATGAGATGACATGGAACAACTGTTAAAGGATGTAACTAATGGAATTGAATAGACTTAAAGTGTGGTTTGATGAAACTAAGCTGTCCTTGAACCTATACAAAACACAAATACTGTACTGTAATGTTATTTGGGAACTGTCAATCACATACAGTATAGAAATTCAAATACAAATAGATGGAGTGAAAATTGAAAGAGTTCATGAAAACAAATTTCTTGGTGTCATTACTGATGATAAACTCAACTGGAAACTAGGGATGCATCGATCCACATTTCTCACTTCCGATCCGATACCGATACTTATTAACTCAGTATCGACCAATACCGATACTTTCCCGATCCGATACTGTTCAGATATTTGACTCTGTATAATGAAACTTTTGCACCCAAACTATTCATTTTAACATTGTGTGAGATAAACCCAATGAAGACACTCTTAAGCCTTACAATAGCTTAAGAGTGTCTTCATTGGGTTTATCTCACACAATGTTAAAAAGGACAGTCACAGATTGTGATTGAACACAAGTGCTCTTTGAAGCTGGATCGGAAAAGTATCGGCAGGTTTGATCCGATACCCGATACTTAAATAATGCTGGTATCGGATACCGATACCGATACTGGATCGGATCGGCCCCATCCCTACTGGAAACAACACATCAAACATGTTCAAAGGAAAGTCTCAAAAAATATCGCCCTCTTAAACAAAGCCAAGTCGGTCATTGAACACAAAGCATTACACGTTTTCTACAGTTCACTAATCTTACCTTATTTAAGTTATTGTGCAGAAATCTGGGGCAATAATTACAAAACTACATTACAGGCATTAACAATACTACAAAACCAAGCAATAAGAATAGTCCATAAGGTGGGATATTTAGAAAGCACTAATAAACTATTTGTTAAATCTAAATTATTCAAGTTCATTGACATAGTGAAACTACAGACAGCTCTCATTCTTTACAAAGCCAAAAATAAACAATTACCGGAAAACATTCAAAACTCGTTTAAGACTAAGGAGCAAATTTTTATGTTAAGGGGGAATCACAATTTAAAATATGCAAATTCAGAACTAATAGAAAAAAAAAACTTTTGTGTATCAGTAAGTGAAGTCAAATTGTGGAATAATTTGAATATTGAACTTAAACAATGTCCAAACATAAAACTGTTTAATAAACATATGATTATTGCTGGATATAATATATAATATTGTTATTCAATTATTTTTGGGTTTTTTGTTATTTGTTATTGATGCTTTTGTTTTTTAGTGAAGTTAAAGGAATAATAATTGTTCATCTACTATAGTTAACTTAAATAGATACTGTACTATATTGCTGGGTTAAATATGGGTTAGTTGTTATACTGTATGTAGGAGTAGGAAGTTTGCTAAGTTTATACTTCTACCCACTCCCTTGAATATGTAAAACAAAACGTTTTGAAATTATGCTTCATGCTGTATTTTTTTTACATATTCAAAAAAATAAACTAAAACTAATTCATCGTACGGCCCAAACTTTTTCACCTCCACCTCAAACTTTTTGTCTTCTCAGCTCCAAAGTCAACTAATAACCGCATCAAATGTTGTTTTCAATCAAATGCGCAACAGACTCTTCATCTCAGCACGTAGCTGTAGGATAGCAACAGCAGCTCACACAACATGGCTTCAGGGGGGTGCTGCATGGTCCTAGTGCCTGACAAGTTTGTTTAAACTGCTGCTATACAAACGATTTAAAGTGAGGAACGTCACTTTTTAACCGAACCAAAATGTCGTGTTTGGTTCATTAGCAAGTTTTTTTATTTATTTAACTCAGTAAAACCTTGTGATTTTTTTAAAGTCTTGTTGCACCCCTTGAAGCGAGCTGCTCTTATCCATCCATGGGGTTGTTAGCTGAGCAGAAGCCTCTCTGGGTTGACAACCATGTGAGGACACCGCGGGCTCAGTCTTTATCCGTGGCCGATAAAGAGGTGAGTCAGCCTCGAATCTATCCTGGTCCCCTCCTCCACCCCCCCACACACCGTCACCCTCCTTCACAAGGCCTTATGTGTGCATTCTGCACATGGCGAACTGTATAAATAGCAGCAGCCGCGTGGCTCGTCGCTGACACCTGACATTTTCATGCCCCGGCAAGCCCCTGATGCATTTGGCGCTTGGCACGCATTCCTCTCCCGGGTTTATCCATCTGTTGATGTGGAGCCCAGCGCCCCACCCCCCATGTTCTCGTAACATAACACGAGCCTCGCCTTTTCCCTCTATTCATCTTAAATGCAAGCACCGCATGGCACAGGCTGTGCCCCCTCCCTCCTCCATGTTTTTCTCCAGCTCCCGCTCACTCCCTCCCCTCCGTCGCTCTTTTTCCTCTCTCTGCCTAACAACCCCCCACCAAACACCATCCACCCCAGTCATTAAGTCTTCAGACTGCTGTTCGGCTGGTCTCAGTCACCCGTAAACATGCAGAACAAAAAAGAAAAAAGAAAAAGAAGTGAGATGGAAACTGCGTGAAGCTGGAAGTGATGGAGCCGGTGAACTGCAGATTGGAGGATGGTGTGATGGCTGCCTGCCAGGTTCCTCCAGCAGCAGCACTGCAGCATGTCAATATGTCCGTTGCCAAGGAAACAGGAAGAGAGCACACACCAACACAGTCCAAAGAAAGCGTCGTTGCTATACCCCCATCGCCACCCCCTTGTTTCAAGCTGAAAATGCTCAGTAAAACCTGAGAGGACACCGAACCCTGAGACGGCAGACGATTCCCACCAGCGTCTGTTTTCCGTTGACTGACCGTCGGCGTCTTTGTTCGTCTCGTAAGCTCTCAGGGCCCCGATTCGGTTGCGTCAACAGTGCAGTGGTTGTAGCTGTTGTCTCTCAATGAGAAGGTCGCAGGTTCGCCCCCTGGCATTTCAGGGTGTCCATTCCTGCTCACGTGTGGGTTTTCTCCAAGCACTCCGGTTTCCTCCCACAGACCAAAATCGTGCATGCTAAGTTAATTTGTAGCTAAATTACCCACAAGTGAGAACATCATCTTTTTATTCTGTTAAGCACCTTGGTCAATGCAAGGCATTGTAGGAAGGTGCTATACAAATAAAGTTTATTATTTATTATTATTATTATTACAGTATTATTATTATTAACATTTGTTTTATGTCTCTTTCTGTCCTTGTGATGGACTGGAGACCTGTCCAGTTGGACCCTGTCCTTCACAGAGTGACTACTGATGGAGGCCAGCTCCCTGTGGCCCTAAAAAGGAAAACTGGGTAAAGAAAATGGATGGATGAACTACAAAAATGCAAAAAATCCAGCCTTGAATGGAAACATGAGTTAGCACATTGGTGTTAATGGGCTTTTTGAAGTGGGGTTCTGTGGAAATGTTATAAATAATAACTACAGTATTTTCTGGACTATAGGTCGCACCTTTATATAAGTCGCTTTGTCCAATTATTGTCAATAAATTGGAAAAATCCATAAACAGGTCGCACCATTATATAAGTCGCATCTATTATGCGTCACCGCTACGCGACGCGTCAGCGCGTCATTTGCCCTGCTGAGAATGACGACCACAGAAGCATGCACGGAAGGACTTTTCACAAGATTAACATGGTAAAAACAATTATTTGTCTGCTGAAAATTATAGCAAACATGTGTCTTAGCTTAACCGTTCCTTAATAAATTCACGTAATGGTCAAATCTGCTGGATTTAAAATATTTTGCTTCGAAAAAGTACAAGGAAAAACAACGAAGCTAACCGCAACACATTTACGTCTATAAAACATCAAATTTTATCTCAAATAACTCCAACAGCTAAAAGTTTGTAAATGTACATCTAGTGATTACTTTCTGTAAGTTTGAAAAAAAATCTGCTGTGTGGTTTATGAGCTATTTGCTCAAACGTACAAGGAAAAATCAACGAAGCTAACCGTGACACATTTACATCTATAAAACATCGAATTTTATCTCAAACATCTCATAAAGCTAATCAGTTGTAAATATCCATCTAGTGATTACGTTCTGTAAGTTTGATCAAAATCTGTCCTGTGGTTCTTGACCTATTTTGCTAACAAACACTGAGCTAACAGCAAAGTAGCTAGTTCATACCTCCAGAGCAGGAGGCCGGGCTGCGACAGAGTGAATCCGACCAGAGCAGACTCTCGTCGGACACATGAGGTGGGAACGGTTGGTGTACCCTTGCGGACAAAGGTGGTACTGCACCATTTTTGCCAAAATGGAAAAACGGTCATATCTGAGCCAAAACTTTTCTAAAAATATGGGGAAAAATCCATAAACAAGTCTCACCTCTCTATAAGTCACAGGGCATGTAAATTAGGCAAAAGGTGCAACTTATAGTCCGGAAAATATGGTAACTTACCTGTTGCAGGTAGCTCACTGGGGCAATGGTTTAATTTTAAGTAGCTTGACGAGCTAACAGCTAGATCACTGCCACCTTAAAATAACTCCATTATCAAAGGATTTTTCGCCCATTTGTTTCTAAAATGATTCTGAACATTTTTAGGTTTCATTTTCCTTGCGAGAGTTGCAAAGATGTTCAGGCTTCTCGTCCAAGGCTACAGCCTGGACTGACCAGATCTAAAATCTATGTTGAGGATAAATAATTATACAGTATAAAGACTGCCTTTCATTGTTACAGAAGCGTACTCTGGTAGATTAAAATATAAACATGGTGGCGACCGCCAAGGAGAGCACAATGTGGGCGTTCGATTAAATAATGCGCAGAAACAGGTTTGGAAGTCGTGCTCATAAAAAAGAGGCCGCGGTTTTTAAAATACCAAAATGGTCTCTTAGTAGCAAACTGAATTCAGTGAAATTAAACAAAAAAATTCCAGATGCATGCTCAATAATAATAATAATAATGAATTCAATTTACTGTATACCGCACTTTTCATTAATAAAAATCTCAAAGTGCTCAATACAGTACAGGTAGTCCCCGATTTATGAGCGAGATCCGTTACAACGAGTTGCTCGTAAACCGGAAATCTCGTATTTCGGAACGGTTGCCATGTCTCTCGTAAGTCCGGAATTTCGCTCGTAAATTGGAACGGTTTCGCTAGCGCGACTACAAACACTCGTTTTTCATCAAAAAACTGCTTATGAGTGCATAAAAATGATCGGAAACGTGTGTCCACATGTTTAGCTAACGAACTGTGGTGAAAAAACACATGAAAACTCAGTATTTTTTGCGTTTTTTCCAAAAATTCGCCAGCTCGTAAGTCTGGAATCTCGTAGATCAGAGCGCTCGTAAATCGGGGACTACCTGTAGTTGAGCTCAATAATAGCAAGCGTCCATCAGGGCATTAACGATCAGCTGTTAGGCTGATGGTCCTCCTAGATCATGTGAACAGCTAGTTCTGGATGTCATCAGCAAACTGGTTGACCCACTATGAGAAGGTGCTATTTATAAGACTGAGTTTCTTGCAGCTCCTCAGACTCAAGAAGTCTTTTGGATAAAAGATGAAATTGTTTTTTCTCAAAATGTTGAGTCGACTCATCTGGTCTCCAATAAGGTGCAGCCTAGTGAGATGTTACTCTGAAAGCTTTATACATGTCTTTGCGTGAGTGCAGCTACAGCGTGGGCTCCCAGGACATGATTACCTGCAGTGTCCCCTCAGTGCGGACTGAACTAGACAAAAGGATCTTCTCCTACTCTGCTCCTGTTTCCTGGAAACTCTCAACCTTGACCTCTCTAAATGGCTTTAAATATCTGTTAAGTTCCTGGGAAAAACCAATGCAGACATATTCCTGTTTTTAGTTTTCTACACAGCCTTCTAATCAAGCTTTTATTTATTTATTTGCTACTTTTACTTTTCATTGTCCTTTTGGTTGCCATTTTTTCCCCCAGGTCTCTCTTGTAAATGAGTCTGCGAGGCTCAATGGGATTAACCTGCCTAAATAAAGGTTGAATGAATTTTATTTTAACTTGTTAAAAAATTAAACATGTACACATCTTTTATTATTGTCTATTGTTGTCCACTGTTGTCATCACTCTTTGTTAAATCAGGTCTCTCTTGTAAATGAGTCCTCGAGGCTCAATAGGATTAACCTGTATAAATAAAAGTTTAATTAAAAAAAATTCACCACCATAGATTTCACTTTACACATTTAAAGTGGCATAAAATGAGATTTTTCCTGCAGAAAGTGCCCCAGAATGCTACAGCTAGCTCGCTAGCAAGCTAGCTTATGCTGCTAGCTGCTCAACTAACCAAAGAAATCTGTAAATAAAGGATTAAACAACAATCTAAAGGTTTATAAAACTGTTTTTTTTTTTCATAAACTGCTACAAAAATCTTGGACATTGGAGTTGTTTGAAGTCGGCAGCAGTCCGCGTCGCTCGGACTAGCCGTTAGCTTGAGCCGTTAGCTCGCTAGCAAGCTAGCTTATGCTGCTAGCTGCTCAACTAACCAAAGAAATCTGTAAATAAAGAATTAAACAACAATCTAAAGGTTTATAAAACTGTTTTTTTTTTCATAAACTGCTACAAAAATCTTGGACATTGGAGTTGTTTGAAGTCGGCAGCAGTCCGCGTCGCTCGGACTAGCCGTTAGCTTGAGCCGTTAGCTCGCTAGCAAGCTAGCTTATGCTGCTAGCTGCTCAATTAACCAAAAAAATCTGTAAATAACGAATTAAACAACAATCTAAAGGTTTATAAAACAATGTTTTTTTTTCATAAACTGCTACAAAAATCTTGGACATTGGAGTCGTTTGAAGTCGGCAGCAGTCCGCGTCGCTCGGACTAGCCGTTAGCTCGAGTCTCACCAGAATTTAAGTGTTTCTTCAAACTGAGGTTGTTCAAATAAACGAGTAAGATATTAATCATAAACTGACCACAGAAGACCACTTCAAAACCATAGTTTTGATGTTTTATTGAGAGGGCACACAAATCGATGAAAAGATCAAATCAAACCTAACGTGTTTTATATTTTTGTTAACGATTTAACTCTTCTCTGGCTGATGTCAGTTTCTTTGTGCTCCCCGTGCAAATTATTGACTCTGTGCTCGCTCGTATCCTGCAGCAAACAGCTCGGCTGAGAGTTATTCCTGGCAGGTCTATAATTCTCCGTCAGACGTTGTGAAAGAATGACTTCAGGCAACACGAGTCATGTGTTTTAGTGAGCCGAGCCACAAAGTGTCACAGTAACCTATCAGCCCATCGCAAGCTGTGACCTCCTGTTCCTCCGCTGATACAAAAAGTACACGTTTTTACACGAGTTTTGGACTAAAAATACACGTTGCAACACTGGAACAGGCTGTTTCTTGTAACTATGGGTGTTTGAAGAAAAAAAAAACAGCAAAAAACAACAAAAAATAAAAAACTACTTCCTTTTTACCTCTGCATCTGCCATCCTTATCACAACGGTTTATTATAAGCCATGATTTATGGATATGATTAAAAAAATACTCAACATGTTTAATTTTTTGGGTCTGGCCATGACGTTTTAAACCTTATCAACAGGTTAACCCTCCTGCTGCCCTTGGGTCAAGACGACACCATTTTAAAACTGAGCCGTCACGGGTCATTTTGGCCTGAGAGATAAAACTCTCATGAATGTATCGGATGTGCGTCTAAATCCCATTATGTATCTTTTGGAGGCAACTCAACACCAAATGGTCACAACTCAGTCAGTTTAACAGCTACTGACCTAATATTTGGTTAGGTAGTAGCTGAGACTGATCCCCAACATGTATTCTGAGCTCCAACAGAGTGCGCACAAGCTTTTATTTAAAGTTGTAGTCCAACGGAATCAACTACAGGTAGTCCCCGACTTACGAGCGCTCTTACATACGAGGTCCCGGACTTACGAGCTGGCGAACGAGCAGTAAATTTGTAAAAAATACAGCACTTTTTTGTGTTTTTAGATGAAAGTGTGTTAGCTAACCATTTGGAAACACGTTTCTGAGCATGTTTATGAAGTAGTATGAATGTTTTTGATGAAAAACGAGTGTTCGTAGTAGCGCTAGCATAAATGTTCCAACTTACGAGCGAAAATCCGGACTTACGAGAACACGTGTTTCTTGTTCCGACGTACGAATTTCCGGTTTACAAGCAACTCATAAGTAGGGAACTCGCTCGTAAGTCGGGGACTACCTGTAATCTGTTTACAGAATGTCTCACGGATCACTGTCAGAAGTAGGGCAGCCGACCTGGGACCAGAAAGTGGTTCGACTCCCCGCCATGCTCACATGTCGTGGTGTCTCTGAGCAAGACACCCAATCCCCAGTTGCGCCCCGGATACTTACCGTATATTTCAGAGTATAGGTCGCACCCGAATATAGGTCGCACCTACGTCAAAATGTGGACCGTGTTTAGCTCTGCTGCAAATGTCTCTTCCACAGGAGCGCACAGCAAGGCTTTTAAGAAGATTAACACTTAAAAACAATTAATTGTTTGATAAAAAATTATAGCAAATATGTGTCTGAGCTGAACTTTTCTTTAATAAATGAATAATTTTAGCAGGATAAACACCTAAAAATATATATTTGTTAGCTGACATTATTGTAAGAGTGTGTCTCAGTTTAATTTTTGTTAATAAATGATTACAAATCAGCTTATTTTATAAAAAGCCATATATAGGTCGCACCTGAGTATAGGTCGCAGGCCATGAAAAAATGATAAAAAAGGTGCGACATATACTCCAAAAAATACGGTACATAGCTGCCCACTGCTCCACCTGGGTGTATCTCACGTGTGATGGGTTAAATGCAGAGAACTAATTTCGTCATTGCATGAGAACATATAATGATGACAATCTCAAACTTTAACCAAACGTATCAGATGTACCTCTAAAACCGATTAAGTTTTGATTTAAATCTAACCAAGATGGCCGCCAGAGCTCGTCTTATCAGCCGACACAAGCGTGGCCGTACCTCCTTCAGCTTTACGCGCATTCAAGTTTTGACCGAACCGACTGCAACTCCATTTCCCCACATAAGAGTGGGGGTTGGTCTAAAAGTGTGGGGTGAAACGTGGCGGGTGACATGCATTCCTTCAAGCGACGCCGGGTCTTTAATTAAAGATGTGTCTTTGTCGTATTTCTGTAGAAGGACAGTTAAAGGACGGCTCTGACTGAGGCTGTCAGCCACACCTAGTTGGCACTTTTATCCAAGCCTGGCTCCGTCTGTGCTCGTATCACTGAAGTGTGTGTGTGTGTGTGTGTGTGTGTGTGTGTGTGTGTGTGTGTGTGTGTGTGTGTGTGAGTGTGTGAGCAGCTGCTGCTGCAGTGTCTGAGCTTGCTCAGGGATGCAGATGAAAGTGCTGATGTGTCCTGTTATTTTGGGCGGCGTGGTGCCCTCGGGGGGCAGAGGAATGTTTTGGAGGAGACCGAGCGAGGTTTTTTTTTAGACGGTGGGGGGTGAGCCCAAAGGGGATTTTATTTTAAGGCGGAGAGCTTCTCCCAGAATTCATTGCGACCCTCTGTGCCACATGGCGCTCTGGGAGTCCTGAAGGACAGAACTTGCTGAGTGACGGGCGCCGAGACTGGACCTGCTTTGGGTCTCTGATGGTTTCTTTGCCTTTGACGCAACTTGCTGACGGCCTGAAGTGCCCCGCGTTTGGCCAGACGATCCAAGCTCCTCATTATCTCGAGTTTCAAAGCTCATTCTTGATACCGAAGCCAAAAATCCAACAGAGTACACTTTGAATGCTTTTGTCAACAACAGATAAGAGTTCAAACTTTGACGTTTTTCAAACTTTGACGTTTTTTCCTCCCACGCAGCCTCTAAAAGGAGGTCAGCTTACTTCACCAACTATCAGTAAAACCACATTAACATCAATAAATTCTGTTTTTTTTTTTTTTTACACACACAAACGCATCTGGAACCATTAGATCAACAGAATATTTAAGGATCGTCTTACAACAAAACCGCAGTTTCATTCTTAATCATCCTTGTTTTGAATGTTCTTGTCGTTTGTTGAAGAACTCTTGAAACTGAGCTGTTTTTGCAGGTTCTACAGCACGTGTGGTGCACAAACAACTGGTTAGTTTAAAAAAAAAACTTGTTTTTCTGTATAAACTGTTCATCAGCTGCTCATGTTAACGTCAGCGCTCTCCGCTGGCTGTTAAAACAGTTTCACGGATCGACTTTCCTTTCTGTCCAGCTCGTTCTTGGCTGAAATATTAGACCCGGTTCAGAAAGATGTTTGGGAAAAACGCCATGTCATTTCCGTAATTACATCTATCCCCCTGCAGCGGCTAAAACTGTCCAGGAGTCACAGCTGAGTCCACTTGTTCTGTACTTGTTCAGAAGACTTTCCGAGTCTAAACGATGCCGGATTAATTAACAGGGATCGCTCCGTAAATCATATTTTCATGCGTCGTCTAACGTTGTAATCTGTGTTTTGTTCATTTTAAAACGTTCACCACAGCGAAGAGAAGCCTCAGCGTCACCGTCGGGTTTTACTCAGGGGTTTGTTGACGATCTGAGCCGACGGAAAACTGCTGACTCGTGTTTATCTCCACATCAGAGACGTCACAGAGAACCAGGTTTAGGTTTCTCCATCAATACTCCAGAATGTTAGAGGAAAAATAGTGAACCTGTGAGTAGAAAGCTCGTGAAAATGAGCTTTTCGGGGGCATAGAGAGAATAAAAACTGATTAAAAGTTGTTGAAAACGCTAGTACACATCCGAGCTCATTTACAGATAAAAAAAACAACAACTAATAAATCAGGGATTTGTTGATACACAGCCTGTCTGTTTCCAGTTTTTATTCTTAAAAGAAAACAGCAACAGCAGGAGCTTAAACAGCTTCGTTTGAAGGAATGCACATCACCCGCCAACTTACACATCACTGTTGAAGAAGTTGTGAAAAGATGGCGTTTAAAGCCATTTTGGGTAAACCTTGAAAAAAAAAATGGGGTAACTGTTGCGAATGACTCTCAGCTACAACCACGCAAAATCTGAGCTTGATATCTGAAAAACTGATAACTTACCGTATTTTCTGGCCTATAAACCACAGTTTTTTGCATAATTTACATGCCCTGCGACGTATACGCCGAAGTGACCTATTTATGGATTGTTTTCCATATTTAAACCAATTTTTGGCTGAGATATGACCGTTTTCATTCATGAGTGAAAATATTGAGCACTACCATTTTTCAGCCACTAGATAGCACTCAATTGTATGGCATGCCGTTTGTCATGTAATAGGTAAATGTGGCTATTAATGACACAGTCGTTCTGCGACCGTCATCTAACTGGAGCAACTGTCAAACCAGCTTAATTTCGCTGCCCCAGCGAAATGAAGCTGGTTTGATAGTTGCTCCAGTTAGATGACGGTGGCAGGCCGATGAAATGAAGCTGGTTTACCCAATAAAGTGCATTTATTGAGCAAAAGTTCAACAGACACACATTTGCTATAATGTCGAGATAACAAATAATTGTTTTAGGTGGTTATCTTGTTTAATTTCGAATAAATGAGCAGTGCGTCACCTCCTATCAGCTTTTGAAATGCAGCTGATTTGACTGTCAAAGCCCACATCTCTGTGCTGTCAGCAGTGACGTGAAACAAATGCGACGCGTCAGTGGAGACGCATAATAGATGCCCCATATACAACGAAGTGACGTATTTATGGATTTTTCCACTTTATTCATTCATTCATTCAACCTTTATTTAGTCAGGTAAATCTTTTGAACCTCATGGGCTCATTTACGAAAGCGACCTGCTAAAACTAAAGAACAATGAACAGCAATGGTAGAATTTCCTTAAACAATAAACAATAAAAAAAAAGATATATATATATATATATATATATATATATATATATATATATATATATATATATATATATATATATATATATATATATATATATATATATATATATATATATATATATATATATATATATATATATATATATATATATATATATATATATATATATATATATATAAATATATATATATATATATATATATATATATATATATATATATATATATATATATATATATATATATATATATATATATATATATATATATATATATATATATATATATATATATATATATATATATATATATATATATATATATATATATATATATATATATATATATATATATATATATATATATATATATATATATATATATATATATATATATATATATATATATATATATATATATATATATATATATATATATATATATATATATATATATATATACATATATATATATATATATATATATATACATATACATATATACATATATATATATATATATATATATATATATATATATATATATATATATATATATACATACATAATACATATATACATATACACTCCTCCTTTTAACAAAGTATCAAAAAACTAGCAAAACATTATAAGGTATATGTATAAAATCAAAGACAGGAACAAATCTGCATTGGTTTTTGCCAGGATTCCAACAGATTCTGAAAACCATTTAGAGAAGTCAAGGTCGAGAGCTTCAGATCTTTTTGTAAGATATTCCATGAAGCAGGAGCGGAGTAGGAGAAGGCCCTTTTTCCAAGTTCAGTCCTCACTGACGGAACACTGCAGGTAATCATGTCCTGAGAGCGCACACTGTAGCTGCACTCACGCAAAGACATGTAGGAGGAGATGTATGAGGGCAGCAGACCAAGAAGTGATTTGAAGATGAAAATGTACCAGTGGAAGAGTCTGCGTGAGGTTAATGATGTCCAGTTAACCAGTGAATACAGGGTGCAGTGGTGGGTACGATAATCACAACCAGTTATGAATCTTAAGCCTCGGATATAGTCGCGCTTTGGTCCGCAAGCTGGAGCGCGCGTGCTGCGCGCGCACTGTGCATGCGTTTATAGTGTGGCACGGCAGCGCATGGCAAAGTGCTGTTCTTTTACTGACCAGCAGGTGGCAGTACCCTCTAAAACCTGTGCATATGTTGCAAGAAAGGGTGTAGAAGAAGAAATCTACCGTAGAAGAAGAACTGTTTGAAATCACACAACAAAAACAAATGGCTTTCCGCTCGCTCGGGGAATTTAAAACATTTGAATCACATAAAAAACATTCCTCCATGCGTCGCGACGCCGTTTCCACGACCACAGCGGCGCAGACAGTTGCAGATTCTGGCGTGAAGGCTGTCGGGGAGGTCCCTACCCGACCTGTCAATCAATTCGGCGCGCGCGCTAGGCTTGCGGAGCTTCAAAATTTGGGAGGTGCACGACCACGCGCGAAACCAACGCGCTGGCCAAAGCGCGGGGGCGGGGACGTCGCGTTTGCGTCACTTTGGCCGCGCGCCCTATGCGACGCGTCAACTATATCCGAGGCTTAGTGCACCATGATAGACAACATCCAACATCCGCAGGGTGCTTGTAGGAGCATTCATGTAGAGAATGTCTCCGTAATCAATGGAGGGAAGGAAAGTCACAGATACAAGGCGTTTCCTAACATTCAGTGTTAGACATGATCTGTTTCTGAAAAAGAAACCCAGTTTAACTTTCAGTTTCTTCACTAGGTTTTCCACGTGGAGTTTAAAAGAGAGATGTGAATCGATCAGGATATATATATATATTATTAGACATATTTGGACTGATGCAACGTGTACGGTGGAAAATACGGTACATCCTTTTTGTCCCCCGTCGTGGAGAGAAAAGAGGAAGTGGAAATACTCTCCATCTGTCCGTGTGAGCGCAATAACTTCCATTTTGGTGGTTGGCTGTATCTAGACCTAAAAATGTTCAAAATCCAAGATGGTAGCTGCCACCATATACAGGGAACCCTCGACTTATGAACGAGTTCCGGACCTAAGAACCGTTCGTAGGTCGATTTGCCGTGTCTCGGAACCCCAAACACGTGTCGTTCGTAAGTCCGGATTTTTGTTCGTAAGTCGGAAATTGTATGCTAGCGCTACTACGAACACCCGTTTTTCAACACAAACGTACATAAACATGCACAGAACTTTGTTTACGAACGTTTACGAACGGTTAGCTAGCACACTTTCATCTAAAAACACATACCAGTGTTGTATTTCATGTACAACTGCTGTATTAAATGTACAATTGTACTGTTCGTAGGTCTGTTCGTAAGTCCGAGTTGCCGTAGGTCGAGGGCGCCGTAACTCGAGGGTTCCCTGTATATTTTTTTACAAGCACGTAGATGTTTAACAACTCTTTAAAATACACCAAAATGCAGGAAATCACATCTACTTTATTCAGAATTGTCTGGGGGAGGACCCTCAGACCCCGCTGCCCGCTATTTGCATTCCAGCATCAATCGGTTGAAAATTATTTGATCTTCCATTACATCAAAAAATTTATAACAGGTAAGCCTCCAGAAATAAATCCTTAAATTTCCTTCGAAAGTGTCGGTTTTTCTCTGTTGTCTGCGTTGTTTGTATGTTTTGGCGTCATTGTGAAGCTTAAGCGTTCGCCGTTGTAAATATGGAGCCAGACTTCCTGATGTCGTCATTCTAGAGCAGGGGTCTTCAACCTGCGGCTCTGGAGCCACATGTAGCTCTATGGTCCCTCCACAGCGCCTCTTTCCAGCTTTTGACCAAAACTAACATAAAACTGAATTTTATGTTTAAAAATAATAATAATAATAATAATAATGAATTCAATTTATAACGCACTTTTCATTAATGAAAATCTCAAAGTGCTACAAAGTGCAACAGAATTAAATGTCAATAAAACAAGTAAAATCAATAACAGTATCAACTAAGATCAAAGATAGAATCATGAGGAGGCAGAGTATGCTTGGTTAAAAAGAAAGGTCTTCAAGCCGCTCTTAAAGTCAACCAGTGACTGTGGAGCTCTTAGGCAGTCAGGAAGAGAGTTCCACAGGCGGGGGGCAGCCACACTGAAAGCCCGGTCTCCCATGGTCCTTAATTTGGTTCTCGGAATGTGAAGTAGATGACTGTTCTGTGACCGTAGAGACCGGGTGGATGAGTATGGTGCAAGAATGTCCTTTAGATAATCTGGTGAAGTTCCGTGTAAGCATTGATGTGTAATGAGAGCAGTTTTGTACTGTTCTGTGACCGCAGCGACCGGGTGGATGAGTGTGGAATAAGAATATCCTTCAGATAATCTGGTGAAGCTCCATGTAAGCATTGATGTGTAATGAGAGCAGTTTTGTACTGAATTCTGTAGGCGACAGGAAGCCAATGAAGGTTATGAAGAATGGGCGTAATATGTTCAAATTTACGAACTCGCAACAAGATCCTTGCTGCACTGTTTTGAATATACTGAAGTTTCTGAAGGTTTTTGCCAGGGATTCCAATAAACAGGGAGTTGCAGTAGTCGAGCCTGGAGGAGACAAAAGCATGGACGAGCTTCTCAGCATCGGAAAAAGTTAGGGATGGGCGAAGTCTGGAGATGTTTCGAAGATGGAAGAAGCAAGTTTTAAACAGAATGCTTAATGTGATTTTCAAATGTAAGATTGGAGTCCATTTTTATTCCAAGATTAGTAACAGAGGTGGAGAGGGGGATGTCTTGTCCAGAAAAGGAAAGTGTTGTTATAGGAGATGTTTGTACCTGGTGAGGGGTGCCAATCAGTATGGCCTCAGTCTTGGAGCAGTTTAATTGAAGAAAGTTCTGATTCATCCATGCCCTAATTGCCTCCAGGCAGGCAGAGAGGGCAGTGAGTGAAGATGGAGATGACAAGGTGGAAGATGAGGATGCTCCAGTCCTGATGTAAAGCTGTGTATCGTCGGCATAACAGTGAAAAGAAATGTTGAACTGATTAATAATTTGACCTAAAGGCAGCATGTAAAGGGAAAACAGCAGGGGCCCCAGAACTGACCCCTGAGGGACACCACAGGAGACACAGACTGTCTGGGACGTGGCGTTGCCAAGACTAACACATTCCAGCCTATTGGAGAGGAAAGATTTAAACCAGTCCAGGACGGTGTCCTGGACTGGTTTAAATCTTGGTTTAAATCGAAACAATTTAAATCCAGCAGATTTTACCATTACGTGAATTTATTAAGGAACGGTTAAGCTCAGGAACCCTTGTGC
This sequence comes from Garcialebias charrua, assembly GCA_038048925.1. Taxonomy (NCBI): domain Eukaryota; kingdom Metazoa; phylum Chordata; class Actinopteri; order Cyprinodontiformes; family Rivulidae; genus Garcialebias; species Garcialebias charrua. The sequence continues at coordinate 55,211 of JBBPBX010002874.1, forward strand.
TATAAAGTCAGCTAAGAAATATATTTTTTAAGTGTTTATTTAGCAAAATTTTAATGAAATAAAGCCGCCCCACCCGCGCGCGTGCACATGGCGAAGCTACTTCATTAAATCCAGCTGATTTGACCACTACGTGAATTTATTAAGGAAAAGTTCAGCTAAGACACATCTTTGCTATAATTTTAAAAACAAATACCGTATTCTCCGGCGTATAAGTCGCACCTTTTTGCCTACATTTCTAAGCCCTGCGACTTATAGGCCGGTGCGACTTATACGTCGATTTTTCCAATATTTTGGTCATAATTTGACTTTGGTCAAAAACTCCAAAAATGGTGCAGTACCAGTTTCGGCCGCTATGGGCGCTAAGAAACCCTTTACAGTACCTACACTGTTGACATCTGCCTGGTCCAAAAATGGTGCAGTGACACAGAAGATGAAGACTTCAATGGTTTTGAATAAATAAATAAAAACCATAAAATAAATACAGTATCTGTTTCTGTCATCATTTTAAACTGAGACACGTTTTTTACTGTAATGTCAGCTAATAAAAATATATTTTATGTGTTTATCTTTAAAGATAAATGATGAAAGACACAAAATATACAAAAATTATGTTCATTTATTAATGAAAAGTTCAACTAAGACACATCAAACAAAATACTGTAGTTTTTATGTGATAATCTTGTCAAAAGTCCTTCCAAACAATTTGGCAGCCAGTCCAAAATAATGTTAATTTATTAATGAAAAGTTCAACTAAGACACATCAAACAAAATACTGTAGTTTTTATGTGATAATCTTGTCAAAAGTCCTTCCAAACAATTTGGCAGCCAGTCCAAAATAATGTTCATTTATTAATGAAAAGTTCAACTAAGACACATCAAACAAAATACTGTAGTTTTTATGTGATAATCTTGTCAAAAGTCCTTCCAAACAATTTGGCAGCCAGTCCATTTTGGGCAAAACACCAGTTCACGTGAGGTGCGACCTATAGGCCGGTGCGACTTATACGTTGATTTTTCCATTTAATTGGGCATAATTAGGTTGGTGCGACTTATACTCCGGTGCGACTTATACGCCGACGAATACGGTAATTGTTTTTACCGTGTTAATCTTGTAAAGTCCTTCCGTGCTCGCTCGCTTCTATGGCCGCCATTTTCAGCAGGGCTCCAGTCCCCACAGACTCCTCCCCCCGACCAATCAGTGACCGACAGTGTTTCTGACGTGTCGGCTGGCTTGCTTGCAGCTCGGGTGGACCCTGCTTTTGAAATGCTTCCAAAATTATGATGCGGCGCGGCTCAGAAGTCTGGTGGAAATGGCGTCAGCGCGCGTCTGGCAGGCAAAAATTACGCAATATCCGACCCGCGCCGAGCGGAGGAAAAGGGGCATTAGATGGTCGCTCCTAGCAGTTAACCCCAGGAAATCTACTGGCCCAGATGGAGTACCTGGCAGTGTGCTCAGAGCATGTGCCCTCCAGCTCGCCGCCACTTTCACCAGAATTTTCAATCTCTCCCTGGTCCAGGCAGTCATCCCTCCCTGCTTAAAATCTGCATCTATCATCCCAGTGACGAAAACACCTACTATCACCAACCTGAATGATTACCGTCCGGTGGCTTTCACTCCGGTAATCATGAAGTGCTTTGAGAGACTGGTTCTCCAACAAATCAAGGACTATCTCCCTCCAAACTTTGACCCCTACCAGTTCGCATATCCCACTAACAGGTCCACAGAGGATGCTATTACAGTGGCTCTCCACACTGTGCTGAGCCACCTGGAACAAAAGCACAGCTACATTTGGATGCTCTTTGTGGATTACAGCTTGGCCTTTAATACAATCATTCTGGACACTCTCATAAACAAACTGAACAATCTCAGCCTACGGCCCTCCTAACATGTGCCTGGATAAAAGACTTCCTAACCAATCACCCCCAATCTGTAAGACTTGGTCCCCACCTCTCCTCCACTGGAATGCTGAGCACTGGCTCCCCACAGGGCTATGTGCTGAGCCCCCTGCTGTACTGTCTCTACACTCATGACTGCAGCCCAGCCTACAACAACCTCATCGTCAAGTTTGCCGATAACACCACAGACTAATCTTTAAGGGAGATGAGACAGTTTACAGACAGGAAGTCTTGGAGCTAGCAACCTTGTTCTCAGAGGAAAACCTGGCTCTGTAAAAAAAAAAAAAAAAACAAGGAGATAATTATTGATTTCAGGAAGCACAACACAAACCTAGCCCCCCTTTACATCAATGGCGAGTGCCTGGAGAGGGTTCACACTTTCTGATTTCTCGGCGTCCATATTTCTGTTGACCTTAACTGGAAAGAGAACACCACAGCGGTCATCAAGAAGGCTCATCAGAGACTACACTTCCTGAGAGTCCTTAGGAAGCACAGCCTGAACACCAAATTGCTGTTAACCTTCTACTGCTTGTCCATCGAGAGCCTGCTGACATACTATATCTCAGTATGGTACGGCAACTGCACCCTGGCTGACAGGGGGAAGCTTCAGAGAGTAGTCAAGACAGCACAAAAGATTATTGGCTGCCTTCTTCCCTCCCTGATGGATATTTACACAGCACGCTGCCTCAACAGAGCAAAAAGCATAATCAAGGACAGTTCTCACCCAGGTTTTGAACTGTTTGACTTGTTACCTTCAGGGAAGCGCTACAGGTGCACCAGAACAAGAACAAACAGATTCAAGAACAGTTTCTTCCCGAAAGCTATTACCACACTGAAGTCACATGTGCACTGATTTAATAATCTAACCTCCCAAACCCCTGGACTTCTATTGTGCAATACTACTGACATTTCTTACTCTTAATCGCCTTACCTCTTAACTACCTCACTAAAGGGCGAGATACACTCGAGCGTCCTCACGATACGCCAATACGCAGCGTACGTACGCCCCGTACGCAGCGTAGCCCCGCGTAGCCCCTCAGGGCAAGTACGCGCAAAAGTATTTTTTTACTACGCATACGCGATTCGCATACGCGATGCGCGGTGTCTGATCTAAACTTCCCCGGCGCCGGACTGTTTTGTATGTTACACAAATGAAATAAATTCCTCTTTTTTATCGCTGATCGGGCCTTTTCTTTTGTTTTTTTGCCTAAAGTCAAGTAACCGCTTCTTCCTCCGTTCACTCGATGAATGAAATGAATGAATTCAGGTCCTACCTGGGTGCGCAATGTTTTATATATTCCCTGGTGGGCTGTGGTGGGCTGTGGGCTGCAGGAAAAGCACTCCGTGCTCAGCTGCTCATATTACAACAAGGAGAACGCGAGCGTTTGGAGCGAAAAACTAGCGGAAGTGACGATCGGAAGTGACGGTACGGAGGAAATGACGTTAGAATTTGGAGCGAAAACACGAGAATCTACGCGAGAACGAAAGCCGAGTGTAGCAGCGGCTCCGTATATGCGCGTATACGTCCGTATACGCGCGTATACGGAGTCTGCTTCAGTGTATCTCGGGCTTAACATCCACAATGTGCAATACTCAAATTTACATATCTGTGAAATAACTTGTATATATTTTTTTACTTTCATAGTGCTATTATATCTATATTGCATTTTATTTTTAGGTGTGTTTTTTCTTTAAGCATGGTTTGCACTGAAAAGGAGTGGCTCTCAATCTCATTGTACTTGCGTATAATGACAATAAAGGCATTCTGATGAAGCTGAATTAAGTGCAGCTCGAATTCATCAGTCAGACAGCTGCAGGGAAGAAAATGTTTCTGAGCCTGATGTCTTGCTCTGAATGCTCCTCAGCCGCCTGCTTGTGGGGAGGGACTGGAACAGACTTTGTACAAGATGAGTGGAGTCTTTCATGATGCGGAGCGCCCTCCCCCTGCATCGTCAAGTGTAGAGGTCCGAAGTGGTGGGAAGGCTGTTCTGCACAGTCTTCTGTGCAGCCTTAACCACCCTCTGCAGAGCCATCCTCTCAGCAGCAGTGAAACTGCAATGCCACACGGTGATCAGTGATGTCAGTAACGCGTTACAAATTACTCTAATCAGACCACTTTTTTCAGTAACTACAGGTAGTAATCTAACACATTGCTATGTCAAAATCCAGTAACCACATTAAAGTTACTTATTCAAATTACTGTGATGTTTGTGAAATATATAATGAGTAATGTTATTGTCCCTTTTACATATATATGTAATTTGTCTTTTTCGACAGGAACATTCCCATACAGAATGAAAGTAGCTAAGGTAGTTCCACTCTTTAAAAATGGTGATAAATGTGCATTTAACAATTACAACAATTTCCTTGTTGCCACAGTTCTCAAAAATTTTAGAAAAATTATTTGTTACCAGATTGGACAAATTTGTTGATGGGCAAGATATTTTAAGTGATAGTCAGTATGGGTTTAGAGCAAAGAATTCCACATCTATGGCTGTCATGAAGTTTATGGAACAAATAACTACAGCTGTTGATAAAAAACAATATGGTATAAGTATATATGTTGATTTAAAATAGGCTTTCGATACAATAGATCACACCATTCTCCTTGAGAAATTGAATGTGTATGGCATTAGAGCAGTGTTTTTCAACCTTTTTTGAGCCAAGGCACAGTGTTTTCATTGAAAAAAATCCCGAGGCACACCACCAAACAAAATTGTAAACATAGATACACTGTATCCACCTATATTAAACATATAGTCATTCTTATCAAAGTGTCTTGTATAGGAATGAAATAAACACAAAAATGTATTTTTATCATATTTTATATTTCTTATTTCAAATTGCACTTAACATTCAAATTGCACTTAACATGTCTTCAAAAAACACGCTAACAGTACCACAACAATGTGGTCTTAAATTTAAAGAGGTTGTAGAAAGGGGGGGGGGCTTTTTTGATAATTTCCAAGGCACACCTGACGATCACTCGCGGCCAAAGGTGGGCGCCAGACCGCTAGGGAGCGCTAAAGCGCTAATCCGCTTATAGCGGACCTAAACAATTTGTTAGCTTTACAGCGGATTGACTAACTTTTATAATTCATAAGCGGATTTGCGCTATTTTTATTTAAAATGCAGTACCGCTAATAACTAATTATCTATCAGTAAAAACGAAAAAACTTATTTACGGGCTCTTAAATCAACCGGACGACTGCTAACAGACCATATCCTGTCCGCATATCCTGTCATGTGGTCCGTGACAAAAAAGCGTCCCCACCCCCAGTCTCTTGGCTAGAGAGAGTGCAGTTAGCAGCCAGTGTGTTACTCTGCAGCCTTATTGCTTTTTTTCGAAGAGTCAGACGAAGAGTTTTTAACATGGAGGGTGAAGTTATGGATGTTTCTCAGCGGCCTACGCGACGCGTCTGGATTTTAAAAAGTAGTTCGCCATTTGCCCTCTTCAAAATGGCGGCCGCGACAGCCACAGAAGCTAAGGACTTTCCATGAAAACACGGTAAAAACAATTGTTTCTTTGCTGAGAAAAAATATATTTCTTAGCTGACTTTAGCACAAGGTTTTTCTGAGCTTAACCAGTTCAAATGGTCAAATCTGCTGGATTTAAAAAAGTAGTTCGCCATTTGCCCTCTTCAAAATGGCGGCCGCCACAGCCACAGAAGCTAAGGACTTTCCAAGAAAACACGGTAAAAACAATTATTTCTTTGCTGAGAAAAAATATATTTCTCAGCAAAGAAACAATTGTTTTTACCGTGTTTTCTTGGAAAGTCCTTAGCTTCTGTTGCCGTCTGGTGGAGTTCCCTGAAGAGGAAGAAGACAGCTGCTATCTCTGTCCCAGACTGGAAATAAAACACAGACACAAAAAAATAGTTAATAAGATTATAACTTTAAATTTTAAAAAGTTAATTAGATAATAATAATAAAAGAACAATACCTCTTCTTGAACGGTTGTTATGAGGTGGTTGAATCTCTTGGTAATCATCATCATCATCAAGTTAATTAGATAATAATAATAAAAGAACAATACCTCTTCTTGAACGGTTGTTATGAGGTGGTTGAATCTCTTGGTAATCATCATCATCATCATCATCATCATCATCATCATCATCATGACAGGGCTTTAATGAGCTCCAGGGCTTGTTGACAATATTAGTTTTAGCTTTTTCATAAAGTGCTGAATTTTTTGACTGAAGTGTTGACATGATGGATGTTGTAGCGGGGCTCAAGAACTTTAAAGCCGGCGTATCAACTACTTTCAGATGTAGATCCAGAGCTTTAAAAACTCCTACAGTTTGTGTTATTGATCTGGGTTAGGGTTAGGTATGTACAAAAGGGGAATTGAAATATATTTATGTCAGTATTATATTTGTTATGTTACTGAAAGTTGTATACACCTACGGTCTGCAGTATAAATACATATTAAACCGATGCAGAACCTTTAGTTCTGGGTTTTTGTTTCCGGCAGGAAGGAGTTTTAGTTACACCCCTGCACTTAAGCAACAAACCTGACACTTCCTGTTTTACATCAAAGATGGTAGTATGAGAGGTTGGTCACATGGGTAAGAGTAGGCTGTCCTATGGGGAGATGACGACACCAACGGGGTAGCCACGGACCAGTCTCTGAAGTAAAATGTGGGACTGGCTGTAAAGACGAAGTCTGTTCTAGCTGGAAGCAGACGAAATGTGAGTTGTGATTTCCACTTATCTGTACAATAAGCCTGCAATAATGGGCACATTTGTTTCAGAGCCTGCTTCAAACCTTTGAATAACGTAACAGATTCCATCTCTCCGCATCAGACCAGGTTTTCTCCAAAATGCACTTCAGTTGTCTACAAATCCTACGTTGTTTTCAGAGCACGACCTGGACGCCCAGTGGTTGAAAGGTTCCGGACTGCTAAGGGGAGGAAATTGATTTGAAATGTGATTTGAAGTGGAAGAAAACTCTTTGGGAACATAATTTATAATGTGAACGGGTCGATGGTGAACCAGGGACTTAGTTTTGGCATTTAGTTTACCTCGGGCCGTCACCCAGCTGGCCTATGATTTCTGACTGCTATGTTAGCTAGCATTAGTGGCTCTGCGCAGCCTACAGTTGCCTGGCTAGTTAATGGTTTTTCAAAAGCACAGAGTCAAGCTTCCAGATCAGATAGCCTCTCCTCCAGAGTCAATATATCAGAACATTTGATACAAGTACCATTATCTTCAAACAAAGCAGTGTTATGGCATCTGGCACACAATGCATGTGTAATATAACTGTGATCATGTATTTCTAAAAGTTGACACTGAAAGTGTGTTATTGCCTTTGAACCTATTGAACTTTGTTATAGTCATAAAGGGGATAAGTAGTCCTTTGAACAGCACAAAATATCATAAAAATTAGCATTTCTATGTGCCAGACTAATCAATTTCTGCCTTAAAATGAATTTATTTCACTCAGAGGGAATACTGTATATTTGAAATATTTCAGCTCATATAGCTACAGTATTTAACACAATCTGTTTTTCATATTTGATCCTTTTTTTTTTGGCAATACTTTATTTAAGCGTTTTTAGGTTTGTAAAACAATAACAAAACACACACACACACACAAAAACACTGAAAAACATGTCAATATCCCTCCCTGACCCCGACCCACCCCAAAGTGGGGAAAAAAAAATTCAGGAGAGCAAAACAGTACAATAGCAACTGGACTGACAAAGTTTTGATATCCTTCAGGACATTATCATCACTCCTCCTGAACATTTCAGAAATGGTTGGAGATGCAGATCATCGGAACAGTGACAGCATGCCAGTATGTGGCCATGTTATATAGATCTGGTGCGCATTGTTTATATAGAGAAGGCAGTGCACCTGCACACCACTTATGTGCACACCTTAACAGAAATGACATGTAACACGTAAATCCACTTTTTACAGCAGAGGATGTAACACGTAAATGCATTTTTAAGAGCCGAGAAACTTACTTTTGATTTCAGTGGGAACAATGTTGTTGGTGTCCCTTTTTAACCAGCCCATCAAAGTCTGGAGTCAGTTTTGTTGTGGAGATTCTCAGGATGGACCTGAGGTGTTGGTCAGTCAACTTGGATCTGTGGCTGGCTTTGTTGAAGTTCATGACGCTGAACATTTGTTCACACACGTAGGCTGAGCCGAACAACGCCAGCATCTTCTGTGCCATCCTCCGGAGGTTTGGAAACACCGCTTCATTAAATGATGCATAAAAGTCATTCAGTTTAAGAGACTTGAACTTCTCTTTTAGGACAGCGTCAGCCTGAAGGTCAATCAGTTCTAGCTGCAGTGCTTCTGGTGCTGTTCCGGGGTCTTGTGACAGGGGACAGGCCACCAACTGAAGTGACTTGATTTTCTCAAAATCAACAAAGCGACGGCAGAATTAATTGTTGAGCGCATCCAGTGACTCGCTGTATTTCTTCACTTTTGCGCCAGCCTCCTCTTTCAGTGTGGCTAGTGTGGGGAAATGAGTGAATGACCCATTTAAGATTTGCTTGGAAAATAAAGCCAGCTTGGCTTTGAAGGCTTTCACACTTGTGTACAGGTCATGCACAAACCGATCCTTCCCCTGTATGGTCACGTTCAGCTCATTCATGTGTGAAAATGTATCCACAGCAAACGCAAAGTCACAAAGCCAGTTCTTGTTGCTCAGCTCGGGAAATTTGTTGGCCTTCCCCAGTAGCTCCAAAAATGCACCGATCTCCTCTTTGAGATCCCACACTCGTTGAAACACTTTGCCCAAGCTTAACCAGCGGACACGGGAGTGATAAAGAAGGTCCTGTCGATCTGCATCAGTTTCCTCCAAAAACGCAATGAACTGACGGTGCTGAAGTCCCCTTGCACGTATAAAGTTGACAAGTTTTACGACAGGATTCCTAACATGATTCAGCTGTAATACAGATTGACACAGAGATTCCTGGTGGATGATGCCGTGAAGGAAAATAACATCCTGGTCAGGATTTTCTTCTTTCACTTTATCCTGGATTCTCTTCAGCAGGCCAACATTTTTCCCTATTAAATTTGGAGATCCATCTGTGGTGACGTTGATAAGTTTACTTCAAGGCAGCTTCATATTTTCAATGACAGCAGACACCCGGTTATACAAGTCCTCCCCCCGTGTTTTTCCTTTCATAGAGTCAGAGTCAGAGTGTCAGAGAGTCTTTATTGTCATTTGCACCGCATGTGGTACATGAGATGAAAACGAGATTATGTACACGAGGTCCCAGTTACATCCAACAACAAATGAAAGAGAAAAACAGTAATAACATCGAGAACTAACTAAGAAAAACATCAACTAGTAATACACTAAGCCTAATATAGTGGGAATAAACAGCAGCACGAACATGAGTTTGTATGAGCAGATGGTCACAGATGGTCACAGATGAACACAGCAACAAGAAAACATATCAGCATCACCATGATGTGATATTTTGCAGTGTTTATTTTAATTTTATTTTTATTTATTCATGAGTCTAACAGCCTCAGGGTAGAAGCTGTTCCTCAGTCTAGTGGTTCTACACTTGATGCTCCTCAACCTCCGTCCTGAGGGGAGTGGGGCAAAGAGTGAGTGTGCTGGATGAGTGAGGTCTTTCATGATACAGGTGGCTCTTTTCCTGCATCTAGAGGTGTAAATGTCTGTGATGGTGGGGAGACTGACTCCAACAGACTTCTGTGCAGCCTTCACCACTCTCTGCAGAGCTTTTCTTTCTTCAACTGTGCAGCCTCCATGCCACACGTTGATGCTGGAGCACAGGATGCTCTCCACTGCACACCTGTAGAACGAGGTGAGAACTGGGCTGCTCAGACCGGCTCGTCTCAGCCGTCTGAGGAAGTAGAGTCTCTGATGACCTTTCTTGATCAGGCTGGTGGTGTTGTTGCTCCAGCTGAGGTTATCATTCAAGTGTACACCCAAGTATTTGTAGCTGGAGACCACTTCCACTGCAGACCCACCTATTATCAGTGGGGCATGGGTGTGTTTGTTCCTTCTGAAGTCCACAATCATCTCCTTTGTCTTCTTCACATTCATGTGAAGATTGTTCTCTTTGCACCAGCTCTCCAGGTGTTCCACCTCCTGTCTGTAGCTGGACTCATCATTGTTTGTGATGCATCCCACCACCGCTGTATCATCTGCAAACTTAACAATATGACAGCCTGGAAGTGTGGCTGTACAATCATATGTGAGCAGAGTGAACAGAAGGGGGCTCAGCACACATCCCTGAGGAGAGCCAGTGCTGAGGGTTATGGTGGAGGAGGAGAAGTTGTGGATCTTCACGGACTGTGGTCTGTCTGTTAAGAAGTCTAGTATCCAGTTACAAATAGAGGGGCTTAGTCCAAGTGTAGATAGTTTGTCTATCAGAGTTTGGGGGATCATGGTGTTGAAGGCAGATGTGAAGTCCACAAAGAGCAGACGCACGTATGAGTCCTTCTGATCCAGGTGGGTGAGAGCAGTGTGGACCACGGAAGAAATGGCGTCCTCTGTTGATCGGTTCTCACGGTATGCGTATTGATGAGGGTCCTCATTGATGTTGACGGTTGCCTTGATGTGGGACATGACCAGTTTCTCAAAACATTTAGCGACTATCGGGGTGAGGGCCACCGGTCTATAGTCATTCAGACCAGTCACTGTGGAGCTCTTTGGGACTGGGATGATGGTCGCGGTCTTCAGGCAGGTGGGAACTGACTCCAGTGCAAGTGAGGTGGTGAAGATGTCAGCCAGCACCTCACAGAGCTGGTCCGCACATTCCTTCAGAACTTTCCCTGGGATGTTGTCTGGTCCGGTTGCTTTATGAGGATTAATCTTTCTGAGACTGCCTCTCACTTCTGCTGCGGACACCCTGAGATGCTCTTCATCTGGTGATGAGGTGAGTCTGGTGCTAGCAGGTCTGTTTGGATCATCAAAACGTGCATAAAACTTATTGAGGGCATCAGGCAGAGATGGGTCCCTGGGGCATTGTTTGTTTTTGCCTTTGTAGTCTGTTATGCATTTAATACCCTTCCACATGCTCCGTGGGTCTTGTGAGGTGATATAGATAGACTCCAACGTCAAAAACTCCTCTGTTATTTCAAAAGTATCGTTAATTCCTCTGATAAAAATGAGGAGCTGAACAGTTGAATTTACATTGTTGCTTTTATCCAGCGCTAATTAATAAAACGTGAACGACTCAGCCGTTTTATTGAAGTTGCTAGTTAGATCTTCGTCTATCAGTTCCACACGGCGAGTCACTGTCTTGCGTGATAGATTGATCTTCTCAAACTTGTCTTTGGCCTCTGGACACAAGACACCTGCTGTCTCCACCATACATTCCTTTAAAAACTCGCCTTCAGACAGAGGTTTGCTGGCCTTTGCTATTTTGAATGATAGCATAAAACTCGCCTTGGTACTTGACTCTTGGATGGCACTTTGACAATGAAAAACATTTTGTTGAGCTAGTAAATTAGCTACCAACTTCTGAGCAGTAGCTTCCCGTTCTTTCTCAGACTGCTTGCTAGCATAGTTGGCATGTTTTGTGGTAAAGTGACGGCTGACGTTATACTCTTTAAAAACTGCCACAGTCTCTTTGCATATCAGGCATACAGCAGTAGATCTGTGTTCGGTAAAAAATATTTAGTTGTCCATCCATCCATCCATCCATCCATTTTCTTCAGCTTATCCGAGGTCGGGTCGTGGGGGTAGCAGCCTAAGTAGGGAGGCCCAGACTTCCCTCTCCCCAGCCACTTGGAGCAGCTCCTCTGGGGGAATCCCAAGGCGTTCCCAGGCCAGCCGAGAAACATAGTCCCTCCAGCGTATCCTGGGTCTTCCTCTGGGTCTCCTCCCGGTGGGACATGCCCGGAACACCTCACCAGGGAGGCGTCCAGGAGGCATCCTAACCAGATGCCCGAGCCACCTCAACTGGCTCCTCTCGATGTGGAGAAGCAGCGGCTCTACTCCGAGTCCCTCCCGGATGACTGAGCTTCTCACCCTATCTCTAAGGGAGAGTCCAGACACCCTGCGGAGAAAACTCATTTCAGCCGCTTGTATCCGAGATCTCGTTCTTTCGGTCATAACCCAAAGCTCATGACCATAGATGAGGGTGGGAACGTAGATCGATCGGTAAATTGAGAGCTTTGCCTTTTGACTCAGCTCTCTCTTCACCACGACAGACCGGTACAGCGCCCGCTTCACTGCGGACGCTGCACCTATCCGCCTATCGATCTCACGCTCCAGTTTTCCCTCATTCGTGAACAAGACCCCGAGATACTTAAACTCCTCCACTTGGGGCAGGACCTCCTCCCCGACCTGGAGAGGGCATGCTACCCTTTTCCGGCTCAAGACCATGGCCTCGGATTTGGAGGAACTGATCCTCATCCCGGCCGCATCACATTCAGCTGCAAACCGCTCCAGCGAAAGCTGTAGATCACGAACTGATGAAGCCAATAGGACCATATCATCTGCAAAAAACAGAGAAGCGATTCTAAGGCCACCAAAACGGATCCTCTCAACACCTTGGCTGCGCCTAGAAATTCTGTCCATAAAAGTTATGAACAGAATCGGTGACAAAGGGCAACCTTGGCGGAGTCCAACTCTCACAGGAAACGAGCCCGACTTACTGCCAGCGATGCGGACCAAGCTCTGACACCGGTCGTACAGGGACCTAACAGCCCATATCAAAGGGCCTGGTACCCCATACTCCCGGAGTACCCCCCACAGAACCCCCCGAGGGACGCGGTCGAATGCCTTTTCCAAGTCCACAAAGCACATGTAAACTGGTTGGGCAAACTCCCACGCACCCTCCAGGACCCTGCTGAGGGTGTAGAGCTGGTCTAGTGTTCCACGACCAGGACGAAAACCACACTGCTCCTCCTGAATCCGAGGTTCGACTATCCGACGGACCCTCCTCTCCAGAACCCCTGAATAGACCTTACCAGGGAGGCTTAAGAGTGTGATCCCTCTATAGTTGGAACACACCCTACGGTCCCCCTTTTTGAATAGGGGAACCACCACCCCAGTCTGCCAATCCAAGGGAACTGCCCCCGATGTCCACGCGATATTGCAGAGTCGCGTAAGCCAACACAACCCCACAACATCCAGAGCCCTAAGGAACTCAGGACGAATCTCATCCACCCCCGGAGCCTTGCCACCGCGGAGCTTTTTAACCACCTCGGCGACCTCAGCACCAGAGATTGGAGAGCCCGACCCAAAGTCCCCAGGCTCCGCTTCCTCAGTGGAAGACGTGCCAGTAGGATTGAGGAGGTCTTCGAAGTATTCCGCCCACCGACTCACAACATCCCGAGTTGAGGTCAACAGCACGCCATCCCCACCATAAATGGTGTTGGTCGCGTACCGCTTTCCCCCCCTGAGACGCCGGATGGTGGACCAGAATCGCCTCGAAGCCGTACGGAAGTCATTCTCCATGGCCTCTCCGAACTCCTCCCACGCCCGAGTTTTTGCCTCAGCAACCACCCGAGCCGCATGCCGCTTGGACTGCCGGTACCTATCTGCTGCTTCCGGGGTCCCACAGGCCAAAAAGGCCCAATAGGACTCCTTCTTCAGCTTGACAGCATCCCTCACCGCTGGCGTCCACCACCGGGTTCGAGGATTGCCACCACGACAGGCACCAACAACCTTGCGGCCACAACTCCGATAAGCTGCCTCGACAATAGAGGCGCGGAACATGGCCCACTCGGGCTCAATGTCCCCCGCCTCCCTCGGAACGTGTTCAAAGCTCTCCCGGAGGTGGGAGTTAAAGCTCCGTCTTACGGGAGACTCTGCCAGACGTTCCCAGCAGACCCTCACAATACGTTTGGGTCTGCCAGGTCTGACCGGCATCCTCCCCCACCATCGGAGCCAACTCACCACCAGGTAGTGGTCAGTTGACAGCTCCGCCCCTCTCTTCACCCGAGTGTCCAGGACATGCGGCCGCAGATCAGATGAGACGACAACAAAGTCGATCATTGAACTACGACCTAGGGTGTCCTGGTGCCAAGAGCACATATGGACACCCTTATGCCTGAACATGGTGTTCGTTATGGACAATCCATGACGAGCACAGAAGTCCAACAACAGAACACCACTCGGGTTCAGATCAGGGGGGCCGTTCCTCCCAACCACACCCCTCCAGGTCTCACTGTCATTGCCCACGTGAGCGTTGAAGTCCCCCAGCAGAACAAGGGAGTCCCCAGGAGGCGCACCCTCCAATACCCCCTCCAAGGACTCCAAAAAGGGTGGGTAATCTGCGCTGCCGTTTGGCGCATAGGCACAAACAACAGTCAGAGCCCGTCCCCCCACACGTAGGCGAAGGGAGGCTACCCTCTCGTTCACCGGGGTGAACCCCAACGTACAGGCACCAAGATGGGGGGCAACAAGTATGCCCACTCCTGCTCGGCGCCTCTCACCAGGGGCAACTCCAGAGTGGAAGAGTGTCCAACCCCTCTCAAGGAAACTGGTTCCAGAGCCAGAGCCATGCGTTGAGGTGAGTCCGACTATTTCTAGCCGGAACCTCTCAACCTCACACACTAGCTCAGGCTCCTTCCCCACCAGAGAGGTGACATTCCATGTCCCAATGGCCAGCTTCTGTAGCCGAGGATCAGACCGCCAGGGTCCCCGCCCTCGGCCACCACCCATTCCACAATGCACCCGACCCCTTTGGCCCCTCTCACAGGTGGTGAGCCCATGGGAAGGGGGACCCACGTCTCCTCTTCGGGCTGTGCCCGGCCGAGCTCCATGGGTAAAAGCCCGGCCACCAGGCGCTCGCCAACGTGCCCCTCCTCCGGGCCTGGCTCCAGAGTGGGGCCCCGGTGACCCGCGTCCGGGCGAGGGAACATTGTTTCCATTAATTGAACTCATCATAAGGGGTCTTTGGGCTGCGCTTTGTCTGGTCCCTCACCTAGGACCTGTCTGCCTTGGGTGACCCTACTAGGGGCATGAAGCCCCTGACAGCATAGCTCCTAGGATCATTGGGACACTCAAACCCCTCCACCACGGTAAGGTGGCAGCCCGGGGAGGCTCCTTATTAGTTGTCCACTCCTTATTAAACTCCTTATTAAACACTCGACATTCTCTGTCCACTTTTCTTTTTTTAGCTCCGCTCATCATTACAGAAGGGTTGAGCTGTCAAAGAGGGAAAATGTTGAGTAATGATGCGTTCATAGGGTGTCGGAATGATCGTAAAAATCACTTTCCCACTGGGAAAAACAACTCGGCAAGACGAATCTTCCGACACCACTTGAATACGGCATAAGACAGCGCACCTCAACAAAGGTCAGTGTATCAGAGTGTGCCATTTATCGGGAAACGCCACAATTGCAGGGAAAATAAAACATTAACAAGGTTTACCATTATAATTGGGGGCCGGATTAAAATGCTTAACGGGCCGCATACAGCCCCAGGGCCGTAGTTTGCCCATCCCTGAGCTAGAGCCATATTTGGATCCAAAGAAGTTTTAAGGAAGGATCTCAGCTGGAGATAGAAGAAAAAGTTCCTACTGGGTAGATTATAGTTCTCCCTTATGTCCTCAAAGGACATCAGAGATCCGTTTTCATAGCAGTCCTCCAAGTAGCGAACCCCTTTCTGATGCAATTGTTCCGGAACCTTGCTATCCAGTGAGGTAGGTATGTGTCCATTCTGTTTCAAGGGTGTACGGGGTGAAACAATGTTCTTTACTCCAATAGCTTTGCGAGCTCTGTGCCATATTTTAATCAAATTAACTGAAACAGGGTTATCCGTTTAGTTAGAAATACTCAGAGTCCATTTATAGATGAAGTCTGCAAGTGAACTTTCTTTAACATCATGCAGACCCACATAAATCCAGGATGGTACATTTTCTTTCTCAAGGTAATTAAAGGCAACAAATTTCATTTGAGCAGCTAAATAATACTTTTCTAGATTGGGTAACTTAAGACCACCAAATTTATAATCCCAAGTTTTTCTAATGAAATTCTTGGGGGTTTACTATTCCATATAAATGTTCTGATGTGTTTATTGAGATTTTTAAAGAAATAGCAAGGTGTTGGGATTGGTAGTGAATGGAAGAAATATTGTAACCTGGGTAGTATATTCATGCAATTTATTCTGCCAATTGAAGTATGGTACGTTTGTCCATTTTTTAAAGTCTTCTACTATCTAATTATATTTGATCATTTATTGAAATAAATTGATATCAGTATGGTTTTAAATATAGATAAACTTAGCACACATAGAGAACAAAAACCTTGAAATGTCCCCCCCAAAAAATAAAAATAGAAACACATGAAACTGACAGACAAAACCCTGTGAGCTAAATAACCTCCTGACTGGTAACAATGCAGGCAAACTAGATGGATTCAATGGAATCCATCCAAAAATGTTGCAACTCACTGAAAACCCCCAAAAGAAGTTTTGAAAAAGTGTTTTTGAGAAGCACAGAAGAAAACACTGCAGTTAGAAAAGGGTCACACTTTATAAATAATTCATCCAAGTCATACAACTATTAAAAGTGCTATTAAATGCTAAATATACTCTTTGTCATCCTAAAAAGCATGCTTTCTAATTTAATTCCTTAGTGGCCACTCTTGGATTGTGCATATCACAGCACATGTATGACACTTACCGAGAGCAGGAAGTAACCTCTGCAAGGCATTCTTGTTCCTCAATTTGGCTATGTGCAGGACGTAATACAGCCCCATTTCACAGGCCACTCTGTTGTCCTGCAGGTACCTTAGAAGAGCCAAGAGTAAAAAAAAAAAATGAAGATGTTAAAGATTTTAAAATGTTACAGAATCAGGAAAAAAAAACTCCCACCATTTAGAAGAGTAGTAACAACATACCTGCAAACTACAGTAGTTGCTTTTCAGCAAAATTCGCCAATTTCAAACTAAAATACGCTATTTACGTTAATCTTGTAGACCCCAAGTCTTTTTTTGGGGGGTGGGGGGGGGGTGGACGGTGGACACAAGTTTTCTAGAAAGTAAAATTGGTCAAATCAGTGATGGAGCAGTAGTGGAAAGAAAAACAATGGGAGAAGGACATGGATGATATTCCAAGTGGACTGTGAAGGAAATGGGAATAAAAGATATGAGTTGTAAAAATTACCCCTGATGCATGCTCAATAATCCAGGTAGAAAAATCTAAAAAAGCTAAGTCTGGTCCTCTGGACATTCAAAAAACAAAACAAAACAAAGCAAAAAAATTGTAGAAAAGCTTTGTCTTTCGTCCGAAAGACTTCCTCAGTCTGAGAAGCTGTATTCAGCTCAGTCTTATAAATAGCACCCTCCCACAGTGTTACACAACCAGTTGGCTGATGACAGCTGAAACCAGCTGCTCACATGATCAAGGAGGACCATCAGCCTAACGATGGATCGTTAGCACCCTGATGGTTGTTTGCTATTCACAGAGGGCTGAGTGATACTAGCAATAACAGCATTGTAAGAGGGGGACAGTTGAACCCGGAGGCCTCCACCTCTGTTTAATGATGGACGGTTTCTTTTCACAAAGATGGCCTCCTTTACTCCTCTCTCAAACCATCGTTCCTCTCTATCAAGGATGTGAACATCTTCATCCCTGAAAGAGTGACCTCTGACCTGGAGATGAGTGTAGACCGCAGAGTCCTGACCTGATGATGTTGATCTTCTGTGCTGGGCCATCCTTTTGGCCAGTGGCTGTTTAGTTTCCCCGATATAAGACTGATCACCCTCCTGACACTGAACAGCATACACAATATTACTCTGTTTGTGCCGGGGGACTGGATCTTTGGGATGAACCAGTCTTTAATGTATTTTGGGGTTTAAAAGCCACTGGGACGTTGTGTTTAGAAAATAAACGTCTCAATGTCTCTGAAACTCCTGCAACATCTGGAATGACCACTGGTCTGGGTCTGGGTTCCTTCTTTTCACCTGATGGCTGCTGGAGTCCTGTTTGGGTTTCTTCTCTGCTTTCAGGAAGGCCCAGTTAGGATATCCACATTGCTCTTTCCAGAGCATACGGACGTATGAGTCCTTCTGATCCAGGTGAGTGAGAGCAGTGTGGACCACAGAGGAGATGGCGTCCTCTGTTGATCGGTTCTCGCGGTATGCGTATTGATGAGGGTCCTTGTTGATGTTGATGGTTGTTTTGATGTGGGTCATGACCAGTTTTTCGAAGTATTTAGCGACTATCGGGGGGAGGGCCACTGGCCAATAGTCATTCAGACCAGTCACTGTGGAGCTTTTTGGGACTGGGATGATGGTGGCGGTATTCAGGCAGGTGGGAACTGTCTCCAGGGAAAGTGAGGTGTTAAAGATGTCAGCCAGCACATCACAGAGCTGATCGGCACATTCTTTCAACATTTTCCCAGGAATGTTGTCTGGGCCGGTTGCCTTGTGAGGGTTGATCCTCCTGAAAGTCCTCTATACTGCTGCTGAGTTCATGCTGAGATGCTCTTCATCTGGTGACCCTCGATCCTCTATGCATATGTGGCCTTGACCCTCTTAATGCCATACATATGCAGGTAAATGTAGATGTTTAACAACCCGTTAAAATACACCAGAATGCAGTACATGTCAAATATCTAAAAAAGCTAAGTCTGGTCCTCTGGGTATTCAAAAAAACAAAACAAAAAACAAATTTTTTCTTTGTTTTTTTGAATGTCCAGAGGACCAGACTTAGCTTTTTTTTATTTTTCTCGCTGGATTATTAAGCATGCATCAGGGTAAATTCAAGACAGTACCGGTATGTTATCTGAAGCTGACGATCTGTATTTTCTCCCATCAGGGTAAATGTCATATATTTTATTCAATATTTTATTCAAAATTTTCTGAGGGAGAACCCCCAGACACCACCACCAGTGTGTCCCCCACATTGCATATGCTTCTGATGCCAACAGGCACGAAAGAGGAACATGGCCAAGCAGTGGAAACTGGACTTTTAAAGTCTTGTCCAAGCCAAAAAAGTTAAGAAATGAGTTTTTGCTGTTGCATACCTGCAAACTCAGAAGGGATGAAAAAGGTGAC
>JBBPBX010002874.1:74347-86737 GCA_038048925.1 Garcialebias charrua
TTTAACATGCTTCAGGTAAAAGTCATTTACTAACCTAATTTAATGAGAATATACAGTGCCTTGCGAAAGTATCCGGCCCCCTTGAACTTTTCAACCTTTTGCCACATTTCAGGCTTCGAACATAAAGATATATTTACATTTTTGTGAAGAATCAACAAGTGGGACACAATCATGAAGTGGAATGAAATTTATTGGATGGGTCAAACTTTTTTAACAAATAAATAACTGAAAAGTGGGGCGTGCAATATTAGTCGGCCCCGTTGCATTAATACTTTGTAGCGCCTCCTCTTGCTGCAGTTACAGCTGCAAGTCGCTCGGGGTATGTCTCATCAGTTTTGCACATCGAGAGACTGAAATTCTTTCTCATTCTTCTTGCAAAACAGCTCGAGCTCAGTGAGGTTGGATGGAGAGTGTTTGTGAACAGCAGTCTTCAGCTCTTTCCACAGGCTCTCGATTGGATTCAGGTCTGGACTTTGACTTGGCCATTCCAACACCTGGATATGTTTCTTTGTGAACCACTCCATTGTAGATTTTATGTTTTGGATCATTGTCTTGTTGGAAGATAATCTCTGTCCCAGTCTCATATCTCTTGCAGACTCAAACAGGTTTTCTTCCAGAATGGTTCTGTATTTGGCCCCATCTATCTTCCCTTCAATTCTGACCATCTTCCCTGTCCCTGATGATGAAAAGCAGGCCCAAACCATGATGCTGCCACGACCATGTTTGACAGTGGGGATGGTGTGTTCAGGGTGATGAGCTGTGTTGCTTTTACACCAAACATATCATTTTGCATTGTGCCCCAACAGTTGATTTTGGCTTCATCTGTCCAGAGCACCTTCTTCCACATGTCTGGTGTGTCTCCCAGGTGGCTTGTGGCAAAATTTAAACAACACTTTTTATGGATATCTTTGAGAAATGGCTTTCTTCTTGCCACTCTTCCATAAAGCCCATATTTGTTCAGCGTACAGCTGATTATTGTCCTATGGACACTCTCCCACCTCAGCTGTAGATCTCTGCAGTTCATCCAGACAGGGGTCACCAACCTTTTCCAAACTGAGAGCTACTTCGTGGGTACGGAGTCATACAAAGGGCACCAGTTTGATAAACTCTTCGGAAATAACAAAGCGTAAATTGAAAAAAATGTATAATAAACATATTTTTAAGAACATATTTTTAAGATAGACATTTTAAAATATACAGTACTGTATATAAATACAAAAAAAGAATAAAAACTGAATAAAATGAAAATTTAAATGCAGCTTAGTAGCGAGTTGTGCTAATTTTAGAACAGGTCTGGGGGCACCTCAAATGGTCCTTGGGGGCACCCGGGTGCCCGCGGGCACCACGTTGGTGACCCCTGATCCAGAGTGATCATGGGCCTCTTGGCTGCATCTCTGATCAGTCTTCTCCTTGTTCGAGATGAACGTTTAGAGCAGGGGTCCCCAAACTTTTCTCTTCTCTGGTGGGGGGCCGGAGTCAGTTTGTAACAGGAAAAAGTGTGACGATTGCAGGAGTGCCTACATGTAAAAATGTATTGTTTTCCAGAAAGCACAATCAAATAACCCTCTCTGGGTTCTTCACAGATGTTGGAACAATAATAAATAGTTAATTAGTAGTGAATAACTTACTGGGAGCCGTTTCTCCGCGGTGTCCATCCAAAAGGCTGCGTGCACTAGCGTTAGCCACTCCGCGTTAGCATGTTAGGCCACGCAAGCTATCATACTTGTCTTTGTGACGGGATTCATAGTGTCGCCGCAGATTGTATTCTTTGAATACCGCCACCGCCTTTTTACAGATGAGATAGCCTTTTCTTTGCATTGAACAAAAAAATAATCATCTGTCCACTGCAGCTTAAATGCCCTGCATTCTGAATCTATTTTTCTCTTACCTAATCTTTTCACCATTATTCAGTTCTGTCTTTGAGAGGGGCGGGTTTAGGATTTTTTTTCTGAGGGTTGCCAGATAGGGGCACAGACCGCAAAAGGGTGGAACAGAATGTCACGTTTTGGATGTGTCAGGGTTTTTCCCCAAACATTGACACAATAAATTAAATGTGGAACAATAGTTCAAAATAGTTCATAACTAAGGAACATTTTATTGCAAACGTCCAACTTTATTATCAAATACAAATACACATATGAAAAAAAATCTAAATGCTCTCTGGTATTGTTCTGGGGGCCGGACCAAATGTGGAGGAGGGCCGCAACCGGCCCGCGGGCCGCAGTTTGGGGACCACTGGTTTAGAGGGACGGCCGGGTCTTGGTAGATTTGCAGTGGTCTGATACTCCTTCCATTTCAATATGATTGCTTGCACAGTGCTCCTTGGGATGTTTAAAGCTTGGGAAATCTTTTTGTATCCAAATCCGGCTTTAAACTTGTCCACAACAGTATCTCGGACCTGCCTGGTGTGTTCCTTGGTCTTCATGATGCTCTCTGCGCTTTCAACAGAACCCTGAGACTATCACAGAGCAGGTGCATTTATACGGAGACTTGATTACACACAGGTGGATTCTATTTATCATCATCAGTCATTTGGGACAATACTGGATCATTCATAGATCCTCACTGAACTTCTGGAGTGGGTTTGCTGCACTGAAAGTAAAGGGGCCCAATAATATTGCACGCCCCACTCTTTAGTTTTTTATTTGTTAAAAAAGTTTGACACTTCCAATAAATTTCATTCCACTTCACAATTGTGTCCCAATCGATTGTTGATTCTTCACGAAAAATTAAATTTTATATCTTTATGTTTGAAGCCTGAAATGTGGCAATAGTTTGAAAAGTTCAATACTTTGGCAAGGCACTGTAAATAGGAAAGATTGTGTCAACCAAAAAAATTAACAAACAACAGCAGCAGCAAGTCAAATACAGCAGAACATTTTGCTAACAGTAAAAACTCATTTCTTAAATGTTTTGCCAGAAATTTTTGAATAAAGTAGATGCCATTTCCTAGCCTGGTTAAAACCAGACCCTTGTCCTTCACTTCGCTTCGTACTAGGGTCTGGGACTTCTCCCATAGACAACGATTTCTCCGGTAGATTTTTGACCGGACCAATCAGAGAACAGAAGGGGCGGAGTTTTTGGCCCCTAACCCACGCCCCCACCTGTCCCAGCGCAGCCAGCGAGCAGCCGCATGTTCTCATTCAAAGCGATGCAAAGCGATGCAGGACTGTTTTATATGTGACACAAATGTATTAATTTCCCCTTCTTAATCCCTTATCTGGAGTTTTCTTTTGTTTTTTTTGCCAAAAGTCAAGTGATCGCTCCCTCCTCCCTCCTCCTCCTCCTCCTCCTCTCCCTCCGCTATGAGGAAATGCCTCAGGTTGTCACGAGAGAATTAAACTCGGGTTTTACGTTGCTGCCCGAGTCCCATCAGATTTTCTGGTCTTCTGGTGTGCTGGACCAGCGATCCATGGTTTTATTTTATTTTTTTAGAAAGTTTTATTAACATATAAACACAGAATATGCAACGGCAGCGACAGCGGAGGGAGAGGAGGAGGGAGAGGAGGAGGGGGAGGAGGAGGGGGAGGAGGGAGCGATCACTTGACTTTTGGCAAAAAAAAAAAAAGAAAACTCCAGATAAGGGATTAAGAAGGGGAAATTAATACATTTGTGTCACATATAAAACAGTCCTGCATCGCTTTGCATCGCTTTGAATGAGAACATGTGAATGCTCGCTGGCTACGCGCTGGGACAGGTGGGGGCGTGGGTTAGGGGCCAAAAACTCCGCCCCTTCTGTTCTCTGATTGGTCCGGTCAAAAATCTACCGGAGAAATCTTGTCTATGGGAGAAGTCCCAGACCCTAGTACGAAGCGAAGTGAAGGACAAGGGTCTGGTTTTAACCAGGCTAGCCATTTCCTGCATTCTGGTGTATTTTAACAAGTTGTTAAACATCTATGTTTACCTACATGTAAACACTTCATTCAATAACTATTTTAGAGACATCTAACAAAATAAAGTCAGGTCCTGTGGACAGATTAAAAAATTGTTGAAATTATTATTGATCATGCATCAGGATATTTTAGAGACACCTCATTCAACTAGTTCATATAGACATCATCCTGTTTTTAAACTCACTCCTGTGGCTAAGATAATGAAATTAATGTGACAATTTATCACAGTGACTTTAGGGGTGCAATTGACTTTAATTTGTTAATTTTTATTTAGTTTTATTGGTAACACAACATGCCATTTTACTAAACAATGGTGACACTCAACTGTATATATAAAAATAAGAATATTAACTTTACCCAATGAACAGGTGACATTTTAATAACCACCAACAGTGAATTTAGGAGGGGCTTTTTACAGTTTTCTGATTTAGTGATAGTCACTGATTTTAACTATTTTACTTTCCAGACAATGTGTGTTACCTGGGCTCTTTCTCCTCTAAAGCATAAGGAAAAATTTGCTCTTTAACAACTTTTGACTTTAGGAAAAAATACATTTATTAACATATCCCAATATAATTAGGACATACACAAAAAAGATGGCTAGTCAAAAAATAAAAAAAGCGTTCAATACAGAGCAGAGACACTGACATTATGTTTTCTCACTTTGAAACAGAACAAATGTAGTTTAATGTAGAGACTTGCTGCTGCTGCTGTTCCTCCACACCGTGGTGAAGTTAGTTTACGACTCGGTCATGTTTACGTTTCATCAGCGTGGTTCTCTCGTTTGTGTCGTCACTTTTCAAAACTGCATGTTGGGCAGTTTTTTTTATTTTTGTGAAGCGTCAAGAGCTCCCACATTTTGGAGGACAGTTTTCTCTGCGTCTGTCATTTATAAAATTTACTTAATTTCCTTTGAAAACACTGCCTCTGCTCTGCTTCCTCCTCCCCCCTCGCTCTGTTCAACTCGCTCTGCAGATTTTTTTATTTATTTTTTACTTTATTCAGTTCAAAGATTTCGCGGTCGTCTCCTCCCACTATCGTCTGTCTTGAGGTTGTGATTGGCCAAATGACGCGCTCCAACAAAGATGTTTTATTGTCGACAGATGCCTTGTTGTTTCTTGAAATCCAGTCAGTGGGAAATTATACCATCTAATCTGCCACGGCCCCCCCACCCCCACCAAAAACAAAAACTCTTCGGATCTACACGATTCACGTAAATGATATATTTTGCTTTGAAAATGGCGATTTTCGCCGAAAGGTGACTAGTTTGCAGGTATGCTGTTAGAAAAATGCTCTGCTATATTTGGTTTCTCTGGTTGTTTTGCTGCAGTTGTTGCTTGTTTATATAATTATTTTTTGTTGATGCCATCTTTCATATGTATGCCTTAAATTAGGATATGCTAGTAAATGTCTTTTTTACCTGAAGCGTTTATTTTTGAGCAATTACCATGTTTCTTTTTACAGAAAAGGGTTTTATTCTTTAACAAAAGGGTGGAAGTACATTGTTCAAGTCTGTATCCAGCCGCCCACCCCCTCGTGTTTCACCTGAGGAATGTGTCTGGAAGGGTGATGGGATACGACGGAGAGCTCTTCTCTTCGTTGGGAAGCTTCTGTTCTACAGTGAAGGTATGATCATCAACTACAACAGACATCATGGCAGGCAGGAAGCGGGTCACCACCTCCAAATCCTGAGAAAGAATGCAGAGACTGTCACAGAGAAAGCATTAACCTTTTAAGATGCTACTTCTTCCCAAGCTGACAAATGCTAACTCTGTTCATGAGGAAGTGCTAATTGACTGAATCGCCTCTGAAGCAGGCCACAAGTTCAGTATAAGCTCAAACTGATGGTAAAAACTTTCTTTGTTCTTTTCTTAATGTGATACCATAATGCTTTTATGTCATCATAGTGATAGTTCCTGCCTGAAACCAGCCACTAGGGAGCACAAGCCAGTAAGTTTCTTGTGCCGGTCCCAAGCCTGGATAAATGGTGAGGATAGTGTCAGGAACTGCATCCGATGTAAAACACTTCTGCCTAAACCATAATGTGAGTTCATCAAAGCGAAAACATACTGATCGGTTGAGGTCAGGGTTAACAATGACTGCCACTGATGCTGTTGACAAACAGGGTGCCGGCGGAAATTGTGCTAATGTTAGTCAAAAACCACGAGGAGGGAAACGTGTCAGGAGACAGAGAGAGAAGAGAAAAGTGAAGAATGTAGGACTGAGGGTTGCAACTCTAATGTGGGGACAATGACAGAAAAAGGTAGAGAGCTGGCTGACATGATGCAGAGAAGGAAGGTAGATGTTTTATGTGTCCAAGAGACCAAGTGGAAGGGCAACAAGGCCTGAAGCATTGGAGCAGGGTTCAAACTGTTTTACCATGGTGTGGATAGAAAGAGAAATAGAGTAGGGGTGGTTCTGAAGGAGGAGTTGGCAAAGAATGTAGTAGAGGTGAAAAGCGTGCCAGAGCGAGTGATGTGCCTGAAGGTAGAAGTTAGAAGGTCTGATGCTAAACATTGTACAGTAATTGGATTGTACAAACCGGATTCCAAAAAAGTTGGGACACTAAATAAATTGTGAATAAAAACTGAATGCAATGATGTGGAGATGGCAAATGTCAATATTTTATTCAGAATAAAACACAAATCACAGATCAAAAGTTTAACCTGAGAGAATGTATCATTTTAAGGGGAAAATATGTTGTTTCAAAATTTCATGGTGTCAACAAAGCCCAAAAAAGTTGGGACAAGTAGCAATAAGTGGCTGGAAAAAGGAAATTGAGTATATAACGAACAGCTGGAAGACCAATTAACACTAATTAGGTCAATTGACAACATGATTGGTATAAAAAGAGCTTCTCAGAGTGTCAGTGTCTCTCAGAAGCCAAGATGGTAAGAGGATCACCAATTCCACCATTGTTGCACAGAAAGATAGTGCAGCAATACCAGAATGGTGTTACCCAGCGTAAAATAGCAAAGACTTTTAAGTTATCATCATCAACCGTGCATAACATCATCAAAAGATTCAGAGAATCTGGAACAATCGCTGTGCGTAAGGGTCAAGGCCGTAAAACTCTACTGGATGCTCGTGATCTCCGGGCCCTTAAACGTCACTGCACCTCAAACAGGAATGCCACTGTCAAGGAAATAACAGAATGGGCTCAGGAATACTTCCAGAAAGCATTGTCAGTGAACACAATCCACCGTGCCATCCAGCTGAAACTCTACAGTGCAAAGAGGAAGCCATTTCTAAGCAAGCTCCACAAGCTCAGACGTTTGCACTGGGCCAGGGGTCATTTAAAATGGAGTGTGGCAAAATGGAAGACTGTTCTGTGTCAGATGAGTCACGATTTGAAGTTCTTTATGGAACACTGGGACGCCATGTCATCCGGACCAGAGAGGACAAGGATAGCCCAAGTTGTTATCAACGCTCCGTTCAGAAGCCTGCATCACTGATGGTATGGGGTTGCATGAGCGCTTGTGGCATGGGCAGCTTGCATGTCTGGAAAGGCACCATTAATGCAGAGAACTATGTTCAGGTTCTAGAACAACATATGCTCCATCTAGACGTCATCTCTTTCAGGGAAGACCCTGCATTTTTCAACAAGATAATGCCAGACCACATTCTGCAGCAATCACAACATCATGGCTACGTAGGAGAAGGATCCGGTACTGAAATGTCCAGCCTGCAGTCCAGATCTTTCACCTATAGAGAACATTTGGTGCATCATAAAGAGGAAGGTGCAACAAAGAAGGCCCAAGACGATTGAACAGTTAGAGGCCTGTATTAGACATGAATGTAGAGCATTCCTATTTCTAAACTTGAGAAACTGGTCTCCTCTGTCCCCAGACGTCTGTTGAGTGTTGTAAGAAGAAGGGGGGATGCCACACAGTGGTAAAAATGGACTTGTCCCAACTTTTTTGGGATTTGTTGACGCCATGAAATTTTGAAACAACATATTTTTCCCTTAAAATGAAACATTCTCTCAGTTTAAACTTTTGATCTGTGATTTGTGTTCTATTCTGAATAAAATATTAGATGTTGGCACCTCCACATCATTGCATTCAGTTTTTAATCACAATTTGTTTAGTGTCCCAACTTTTTTGGAATCCGGTTTGTACTTGTATAACACCTTTCTATCTGATCCAAGATACTCAAAGCCCTTTACACTACAATTTGTGCCCTCATTTACCCATTCATACAGCACTCTGCTACAGTATATCTGTACAAAGAATAATCATTCCTTTAATATTCATATACAAATGGGACACACATCGGAGGCAATGACGATTTCATTGTCTTGCCCATGGACACTTGGGCATGTGGCTGCTGGTGGAATCAAACTCTCAACTCTCGCATTGGAGGAAGACTGCTCTAACCACTCAGCCACAGCCATCCAAACCTTGTCAGTGGTTATGCTCCACAGGTTGGATGTGATGGGGAGGAGAAAGATCTGGATGAAGTGATAGAGAGTATTCCCAGGGAGGAAAAAGTGGTGATTGGAGCAGACCTGAATGGACATGTTGGTGAAGGAAACAGAGGATGAGGAAGCGATGGGTAGGTTTGGTGTCAAGGAAAGAAACCAGGAAGGACAGATGGTGGTGGATTTTGCCAAGAGAATGGAAATGGCTATAGTCAATACCTATTTCCAAAAGAGGGAGGAACATAAGAGTTGCACTTTGTAGCACTTTGAGATTTTCATTAATGAAAAGTGCGTTATAAATTGAATTCATTATTATTATTATTATTATTATTATAAGAGTGACCTATAAGAGTGGAGGAAGGAGTACGCAGGTAGACTATATTCCATGTAGAAGAGGAAACCTGAGAGACTGGGGACAGTAAAGTTGTGGCATGGGAGAGCGTGACCATTAGGGTTGGGCACCGAGAATCGAGAATCGTTCGGAACTGGGACTAACTGTCCGGTTTTCCCGGAATCGTTCAAAATATGTATTTTCGATTCATATTTTCGATGCCTACCGCTGACCGGAAGTAGCCGCCCGCCCGAACATCAACAAAGAAAAAGCCGCCCGCCCAAAAACCAACGAAGAAGAATCCATCGGAAGTGTTTCTAAACATGGGAAGTGAGCAACTGCGGTCGAAAGTGTGGCTTAACTTTAATAAAATGACCAGTCAGCTCAGTGCAGCACTTGCAATAATCATCAGTATTAAAACAATAAAAGACCTGAAATATTTCAGTTGGTGTGCAATGAATCTAACGTATATGAAAGTTTCATTTTTATCATTACATTATGGAAAATACTGACCTTTATCTCAATATGCTATTTTTTTTACAAGGACCTGTGGTGGTGGTGCGACGTGTACGGCGTAAAATACGATAAAAAACAGAAACAATGAAGATTTGAATGAGTACGCACCAAACGAGGCTCTTTGAAGACCTGGCTGTCAATCATATCCCACGCTCCCTGACCCAGAGACAGCATCCTCAGCAACAGCAGCAGGTCTGGACTGTCCTGTTCACACAGAAACACAACTGCTCTGACACCTTGCAAATATACTGGGGAAATTGGAAAGTGTTCTCCTGAGTCATATTGTGCCTGAAAAACAACTAAAACACAAGTGAAAAACGTAAAAAGTTGTCATTAATACAAAAACATACATAGGAGAAATCTGTGGAGCTGTGAATAAAAATTAAAAATAATTAGATGCAACCTTGAGTCTGAAGAAACTCCTTCGGCAGCAGTAACAAACCAGGACAGAACAACACAATGAAACACTTCACTTCTGATCAGCCGTGTTAAAACATATGGCCAGAGTGAGGATTTTCACTTGTAGTGCAGTAGTCCCTCGCTACTTCGCGGTTAGTTTTTCGTAGATTCGCTCAACTGTGGTTTTTCAAAGTAAAATTGGAAATAACACAATTGGCTGATTGAAGGACGAGCCATAGGTCATTTAAAGTAAATTATTTTAAATGATTTTGCACCATGTGTGCAGTCCACAAGTGCAGGAGAAAGCGCCCTCCTGCAGCTGATCTTCTCTGCTACGCACACACATTTCTCCTGCTGCGGCTTTGTGAAGAGTTAACCCTTTGCTTTCCAGATGCACCGATCGACTTGTCATCCATCTTAAAATTAAAAGTATGTCACATTGTAAAATCGTCATAATCACAAAATGTAAAAGTGTTAAAAAGTGATTTTTAATTATTTTAGAAATTCCATGTTAAGTTGTTGAAGTGTAATTGATCAAAAAGTACATTTCTGCTCTGTGCTGCAGAGCTGTGTGACGGGTTAACCCTTTGATGTCCTGCTGAACTTTTCTTCTCTACAATTTAAATATCAGAACAAGCGTTCAATACAAAAACAACTGGATTTTATTTGTTACAGAAAAATGTTTTACCTTCTATCCAAAGGGCTTTTTCAATTCAAAGGAGCAGCCTGTGTGACAGTGAAGTTATAAACAGGCTGAAATGCCACGCACCAACCTATGTAAATTGGAAGCTGAGATAACGCCCACACATACCTGAGATAACATACCCATCCTATGTAAATTGACAAATCAACACATCACACCTTAACAGTAGGGGGTTTCTTAAAGGTATTGTGACATCATGTTGGAAATTTGCATATTTGTCACAACATATATATCTTATATCATTCATCTCTGTTCGTTTTTGCAAAATAAATTTCAAATATATTAAAATTTCATTCCAAGTTATGGTAATTATTTTTCTGGGACACAACCCTAAAAATCTGCGCATTTCCGCAAAACGTCATCGTGACGTGACAACGGGCAGAAGGCAGAGCCTTGCCCGTTTGTCTGGTGTGTTAACTGCTTGCCATACAGATTAATTTCCTGAAAGATCGCCTATTTTATTTTGTGTAACTTGAAAAATGCCGTCACGTTGTAGCGCATCTGGGTGTTGTAATATCGCTAGTGAACAAGTGAGCATTCACAAATTTCCAAAAGATGAGAAACTTCGACAAGAATGGACAAGACAAGTACAGAGAACGAGGGACCGATGGTGTCCTACTAAAGAGTCGTATGTCTGCAGCGACCATTTCACTGCCGATTGTTTTCAGGAAACACCTGGTATAAAAGAATCTTTAGGATTACGAGTAAGATGGAGAAGACTTTTAAAAACGGATGCTATTCCTACTACTTTTAAAAGAAAATCTACAGAAGAAAGTCCCACAGCTACCACGTCAAAACAACGCAGGGAAGCTACCGTCGGAAAATTGTCCCGGAAAAGAGTAAGTCTTTGTGTAAACATAATCGGAGGTGTGTAGTGTTTTAGATGATAAACTATATATTTTACGTGAGTTCATGTTGTTTTACTTTATACACTGTGAGTGTATAAAGCCAATTATCACGGCAGATTCTTTATGTTCGATGCTAAAAGAAATAGCCGACAGAATTAATCAGTAGCACACACACTTTTCTAATAATGTATTTTTAAATTATGTCTGCGCGATCAAGTAACATCAGTAAGTTTATTTATTTAGGGAGGGTTTATTAATGAGAGTTTTGGATGATTTACTGTCTTAAAATGATAGATCTCAAACGCGATCGGGCCTCTGTTACCTTAGCCCAAGAACAAAGAAGCCACATCACGAAGCTAACCCCACTTAGCTACTGTTTATGAAATAAACCGTGTCTAAATCACTTTTCCATTGATCGAGTGTCCAATAACTGTATTTGATGAATAATAACCCTTCAATTGCTTTAATACATTCAAGTACTAACAATAAGTTGTTTTTGTTCGCTGCTAAAAAAATAGCCGAAATAACATGAGTTGCACACACACGTTGCTATTTATGTATTTTTAAATTATGTCTGCGCGATGAAGTAACATCAGGAAGTTTATTTATTCAGGGAGTGACAAGAACCAGGTTTGGACCAGCAAAACAGCAAGGCCAAGAGTGGTTAAACAGTTTATTTTCTGAATGGTGGGAAATCTCTGGTGGAGGTCTGGGTCCTGGTCGGGTCCAATCTGTCAAGACAGAAGAGTTAGTGACTTAGACGTGGATCAGGAAGTGCAGGTGGATATTGGGGTTTTCACTAACCTTCTGTCTTGATGTTGAAGCTGAAGCTTTAGTCATGCTGAAGCCAGAGATGTCACTCCTGTAAAGTGAGCTGCTGCAGCAGAGCAGATTAAAAGGACTTGAGGTCCAGAATTGGGAGATCCAGAATCGTGGTTCATAAGCCGTTGCAGGGGTCAAGCACCTTGAAGCAGAGAGCCGAAAACAGAGCCGAATCGTAGTCCAAAAACGTGGTCAAAGGGGAAGGCACAGAGTCAGAAACCATGGGCAGATAAGCAGACAAAATCCAAGAAGGTTTAGGCAAGGCGAGTCAAAAACATGCAAGGAGTCGTGGCAAGGCAAGGGTCAAGACCTGGTATGCTGGATTTCTACTGTTTGTGAAAGATTAGAGAATCTGGCACTGACTGAGTGACTGGAGGGAGCTTAAAGCTCCACTGACATCATCTTTTAACTTTCCATAAAATGGCACAACATATATATATATATATATATATACA
>JBBPBX010002875.1:0-14099 GCA_038048925.1 Garcialebias charrua
CAAATAATAATAATAATAAAAATAAAATCAAAATACAATCAACAACAAAGTGTCTCATAATTCTTTTTACATTGTTCATTTCTTTTATAATGAGTCCAACTATAGATGTCTTCTCTTATTATTGTCTTTGGAAACTGTGATCAGCACGCTCTTCAATTGTTTGCATTTTCATTTAAAGTGTCCAAACTTTTTACATACAAAATAAAGGGGTTCCAAACACACTCAAACAATTCTTGCTTGCCCTTTAACAGATACGTTATCCTTTCTAAAGGAAGAGCTGATAACATTTGTTGTAACCATTGATTTGCAGTAGGTCTATTCAAGTTTTTCCAACATAACGATATACATCTTTTTGCATTAATCAAACTTAAATTAATAAACATTTGTTCATTATTAGTATAATTATGTCTTTCAGGGTATAGACCGAACACAAACAGTTTTGGGTCCAAAATTATTTGTTTAGAAATGATTTTCTCAATTATATTTTTTACTTCTGTCCAAAATAACATAATTTCCCTGCAGTACCACATACAATGTACCAGAGTGCCTTTTTCCTCCACACATTTTGAACAAACATCAAGTATCTCCCCATTGTATTTATTGAGGTCTACAGGAGTTATGTAAACCCGCATTAACCACTTATATTGAATCATTTTTAAAGCTGTACTAATTGAGCTCGTGTGTGCCAGATTACATGCTATTTGCCAATCTTCCTCTGTTAACTCCATTATTATATCTTCTTTCCAAGCATTATATCTATCCTGTGATCCTTCAAGCGAGTAGGATGTCAATAAATGATAAAAATCTGATATAATACCTTTTTTTAAACTATCTTTTGTTAGCATTTCTTCTAAAGTTGACTTTAGAGGTTTTGTCAGCACATTGTTCTGAGTTGTTTTATAAAATTTCTGAGTTGAAGATATTTAAAAAAATGATTCTTATTTATATTAAATTTATTCTGTAACTCTTGAAAGCTCATTAGTGTGTCTGAGTTTGATTCATATAGGTGTTCAATCATTTGGAGACCTTTATCCTTCCATTCTTTAAATGTTGAGTCCATTTTACCTGGTAAAAAGAATTGGTTTCCCCACACTGGGCTAAATAAAGATAAATTATTTGATTCGTTTAGAATTTTTTTAACATCTCTCCATACTCTAATTGTATTTTTAAGAAATGGGTTTTTAGTTTGTTTCAGGAGCTTCATTATTGAGTTGGAATATAAATATGCTGGGAGTGTTACTGTTAAATCTTGTGTTTCCATATCAACCCAATGTGGAGAATGTTTACTATAATAAAACATCATAGACCTAAGATGTACAGCATAATAGTACCAGTGAAAATTAGGGCATTTCAAGCCTCCCCGATCATACGGGAGGTACAGTAATGTTAAGCGTATCCTGGATTTCCTATTTTTCCATAAGAAACGTATCATCATCTTTCTTATTTGTGGAAAGAATTCAGGAGGAGGTGGAAGGGCAACATTCTGAAACACATAAAGCACTTTTGGTAGTATATTCATTTTCATTAAATTTACTCTTCCTATCATAGATATTGGCAATGGCATCCATCTTTCTAAAGAATCACCTACTGCATTTAATATGTGTTTATAGTTAGTTGCGGATATCTGTTCTATATTCGATGAAATGTATATTCCTAAATACTTAAATTCATTTACTATCTTAAACTGTTGTATTTCTGGAGTTATATTAATCTTATCATTCTTATCAAGGAGTAGCATTGAAGATTTCTTTTTATTTATTTTATATCCCGATATCTCACCATATTGTTTGATTATGTCCAAAATATGTTTTATTGAGCTATTCATTTTAGATACAAATAAAATAACATCATCTGCAAACAAGGAAATTCTATGTTCATTGGATCCTACTTTGATTCCATAAATTTGCGGGTGTGAACGGATAGCAATAGCAAATGGCTCCATTGCCAGAGTAAATAACAAAGGTGACAATGGGCATCCTTGTCTGCATCCTCTACTGATCTTTATTGGTTTAGATATATTTCTATTTGTTATAATTTCAGCTGAAGGGTTACTATATAATATTTTTACCCATTGGACAAACTTATTTCCACAATTAAACCTTTCTAATACCTGAGTAAGGAATTCCCAATCTATCCTATCAAATGCTTTTTCTGCATCCAATGATAGAAGAGCTGAATCTGGGGATCCCTTATTGTAATAAATTATATTTGTTACTCGTCTCACATTATGAAAGCCTTGCCTCCCTAATATGAATCCATTTTGATCATGGTGTATTATTTTTGGCAAGATCTTTTGTAGACGTAATGCTAGCAATTTAGATATTATTTTCAGATCTGCATTTAACAGACTAATTGGCCTGAAATTTTCACATGTATCTAATGGTTTATCTGGTTTCGGTAAAAGAGTAATCATGGCAGCGTTTATTGATGGGGGAAGAGAATTTGAGCTGAAAATTTCTTTAAACATATCTAGTAGTGGGGCTAAAAGTTTATCTTTAAAAATTTTGTATAAATCTATTGGGAGGCCATCAGGTCCTCCCCTTTTTCCTGATTTCATATTGTTGATAGCTTGTCCCAACTCTTCCTCCGTTATTTCTAAATTCAGGGTTTCCCTATCTCCTTCTGAAAACTTAGGTATATTTAAATTTGTTAAGAATTGATCTGTTTTTCCTAATGTTATTTTTTCTTGTGCTTTATACAAATCCTCATAATAATTCTTAAACGCTGAGTTTATTTGTTGTGGATCTTGTAAAGTTTGTTCATTTATTTTAATAGATGTAATTGGTTGCCTAAATTCTAACTGTTTTATTTGCCAAGCTAATAGTTTTCCTGTTTTATCTCCCTGTTCATAGAATGTTTGTTTAAGTCGTAATAAACTTGATGCGGCTCTTGATGCTGAGTGTTTATTGTATTCTGCTCTTAAAATTAATAATTCCTTTTCCAGTTGTGGATCTTGTTTTTTGTTTATTTTCTCTTGTATTGTTTTTATTTTATTTTCCATCTGTATTCTGGTTTTCTCAGTTTGTTTTGTCTTGGAACCTGTATAGCTAATAATATGCCCTCTAAGAAAGGCCTTAAAAGCTTCCCATCTTATACACGCTGATGTTTCAATAGTATTAATCTGAAAAAATTCTTCTACTTGTTTCCTTAAGTATTTCACAAAGTTTTCATC
Organism: Garcialebias charrua; assembly: GCA_038048925.1. Classification (NCBI taxonomy): domain Eukaryota; kingdom Metazoa; phylum Chordata; class Actinopteri; order Cyprinodontiformes; family Rivulidae; genus Garcialebias; species Garcialebias charrua. The sequence continues at coordinate 3,173 of JBBPBX010002875.1, forward strand.
TCGTAGCCATTTGTGTTGAAATTGCCATCTTGGAGGATCCCTCTTTATTTTATCATCTTTATAAACTAACCTGCACGGTGCATGGTCTGAAATAACTATATTTTCATAGGAACATTCTGTGATTTTATACTGTAACTCTGTAGAAATTAAATAATAGTCTATTCTAGAGTAGGTTTTGAAAGTACTTGAATAGCATGAGTATGCTTTGTTAACTAAGTTTCTCTCTCTCCATTCATCACATAACTCTAGCTCCCTCATCATTGTTTTTATTGCTGTTCTACAGTTAGTATGCGATTGATCCGTTCCTGTTGACCTGTCCAAGTTTGGATTTAATGCACAATTAAAATCTCCGCCCATTATGTGTAGCCCTTTAAGTGATGTTAGTGTGAGGAGTATATCGTTATAAAATTTATTATCATCCACATTTGGACCATATATGTTAGTTAAAATTAGCATTTCTGACATTAAATAGCCTTGAAGTATTAGGTATCTTCCTCTTTTATCTTTAATTATGTTTTTAATTTGCAATGGTACCGATTCGTGAACTAAAGTCATTACCCCTCTAGACTGAGAAGTGTATGGTGCCGTATAAATGCTGCCCTTCCACCTCCTTTTTACCTTTAACAAATCCTCATCAAGAAGATGTGTTTCTTGGAGGAACACAATTTTTGAATCCATTTCTTTTAATCTGTTCATAACTTGTTTAACTTTTTGAAGACGTTGAAGACCTCTGCAGTTCCATGAAATAAAATTAAACTTTACTGTTTGAGACATACTGTAATAAAATTAGTCCATTAAATAAATTTGCATTGTTTGAGACACAACAACAACAAAAAAAAAACGATGTTAAATCGCACATCCATCATGTACAACTCCACTAAATACAAAACATAAACATCCCTCCCCACACCAACCCTCCCTCCCAGAGTTGAGAGGATCCCTCCCGCTTCCATTGCGTCTCCCGGTATAGCTAGAAACCAATCCACACCTAGTGAGGATCAGTACCACCACTCTTTGCTTGTCTGCAACAACTTCCCCCGATACTGCCTAGAATTGAAAATTATTTTTAAAAAAAATAATAACAATAATAATAATAAAGTAAAATAAAAACAAATAAAATAAAATGAATAAATAAATAAATATACCTAAATAAAATAATAATTTATAATTCTAACCTCTGTTCACTCATGTTTAGAGCCTATTCAAATAACTAACTTATATTCCCTATGCTCTACTTTAAGCTTCTATTTATTCAAAGACCCTTATATATTTATATAATTAACCAAATATATTCACTGCATTGCCCAGTAAAGAGATAAACAGATAAGACGTATTTACATATTTACTGTAGAACTAAACTATAAGTCCAGTATACCAGTCAATGTCAAAACATTACATTCCAGATTATTGTCATTATTATTATTATTATTTTTTTTCTCTTATCTTTTTACATACCATCCGTGTCCTTTTTTCTTTCTTTCTTCTTTTCCCTTCCTCAAGGCTTTGCATGTTTTGAGTCTTCCTCAATTTCTTTTATAAACTTGCTTGCGTCCTCAAAGGAGTTAAATTTCAATGTTTTATTTTTAAATGTCACCAATAGTGTTGCAGGATGAATTATTCCATTACGAATGCCCAGTTTACGTAGTTGTTCTCGAATTGGGTCAAGCTTTTTCCGGAGTTGGTGAAGCCCCGGAGCCAAATCTGGGTAAAAGCGGACCTGTTGTTCTTTATAATATATATCCTTCTTCGTTCGTGCTGCTCTCATGACCCCCTGCTTCTCACGAAGATTCACAAACCTCATCAGCAGGGTTCTGGGTCGCGCAGCGCCGTCCATCCTCCGGCCCAGTCTGTAGGCGGACTCCAGGCTCACCTTGGCCTGCAGGCCCTCCGAGGCCTGCGCCGCGTCCGCGTTGCTCCCCACAGATTCAGGAATCCACCGCTCCAAAAAAGCACAGAGGTCAGAGCCCTCAGCGCCTTCCGGAAGACCCACGAGCCGTAAGTTATTTAAGCGAGCTCTTGATTCCAAATCCATCAATTTATTGTCCATCGATTTGTTGTTAGCCTGTAAGGTGCTAACGTTAGCTCGTAGCTTAGCCACCTCATCCTCTGCTAAGGAGATGCGGTCTTCTGTTTGTGAAACCCGCTCGTTGTAGTCTTTCATCTCCTGCTTCATGTTTTTTAGCGTTTCCAACACTCCATCGAGTTTAGAAGAGAATTCAGTTCGTAGGTTTGTTATTGCAGATAGGATTTGGTCAAACTTACTGCTTTCTGGGTCGCTTTCTCCTCCTTGTTCCGCCATGTTTCTGTTAGCTTTCCGGGCTTCACTACGAAGGTTGTGGTCAAACAGCGTGGTTTGTTTAGTCGTGTCGCTTTTCTCTTTGTTCGTTTTAGTACGGTTAGGCATACTTCCTCAGACTGTCTCCTTTATTTTGCATTTATCGCAGTGAACAGCCGTTATCTTGACATATTGAGGCAGTAGCTGCGGAGCGAAGTTACATGCGTCTGCTCAAGCGGCCGCCATAACCGGAAGTCAGTCATTAAATGTTTTTCTATAAGTTACAGTGTAGTCACAATATCTGATAAGCACTATCTTCATAAATCTTTCAATATGATGAACGGGAGTTCTGTCCGGCTAGCGTACATCGTCAGATCGCCATATTCATAGCACTGATTGCCATACTCGTAGCGCAAACTGACGGCGGCATCTATCCGCTGTGAAATCAGCACATGCTTCTATTTAATTAGCCATATCACACCATGAAGTAGCAGTTAACCTGTCAAATCATCATATACATGTCCTTCTAAAAAATTAGCATATTTTAACCTGTCAAATCATCATATACAGGTCCTTCTAAAAAAATTAGCATATTGTGATAAAGGTCATTATTTTCCATAATGTAATGATAAAAATGAAACTTTCATATATTTTAGATTCATTGCACATCAACTGAAATATTTCAGGTCTTTTATTGTTTTAATACTGATGATTCTAGCATACAGCTGTAGTGGGCATGACCTTGTCCACTTTGACACACCTGTGTATTTTTGAACTGTTCCAGAGATGACCTTTACTGACCTTTCAGTAAAGCAAGACATTTACTACAAAATCATTCATTTAGCTGTAATCTGATAACATAGTCACCAAAAGAGACTACTTCCATCTTTGATTTTAGGCTGATGTGATCAAAAGAATAACTTTTGTCATTTTCATGATGTGTGCTTTTAAGCTGTGTTATTCTGCAAGAAACATTACTGTGTCACTCCTGCTGTGTTAAAGTTGAAATCTCGGGTCACATAGACCCGACGGTTTTGATTTAGAAGTGTTAAGACGCTAATCCAAGTGTTTTTCCTCTTGGAGTCTATGAGTCTGTCTTTTTCCTAAACATTTCTCTCTGCTGCTGGCTGTAACCTTGGGTCGAGATAACAAGTGAACAGCTCGACTGTTTTACTTTTGAACCAATGGGAAAGAGACGAGTTACTCTCATCTCAGATCCTCTTTAAGTTCTAAGCTGTGGTTTGGACGGAGGAGTCTGCAAGAGTTTGGAAGGAACCAGAAGGTTCCTGTGAGTTTGCTGGGAGCTTCAAAGACATGAAGACGTCCCAAAGAGCTGAATGAATGCCTGTCACCCGCCAAGGACAGTCATTCAGCTAAGGATTGTATAACATGCCGTTATGAATCCACTTCGAACGAGCGTAAGCTCAAGACTTTGTTTATTCCTTCCTGGAATAAGTTATCTTGAAGTCAGAGGCCTGAAGCTGACACATTTTCTGATGACCAACGCGGAACCCAGGAGACGTTGAAACGTAAACGAATACCCTGCTCGAAGGTACTGGTTCCCACAAGGACCCGTGCATCTGAAAAGCTACAAGGTCTTCTCTCTTACCGGGCTGTCGTCAAAAGGTAAAGAGCTGTTTACAAACGTACCTGGATTTTAGCAGAAGTCGGATGAGAAGTGTCACTTTGGTATCATGCTCACGATAATTTCCTTTAAACCATCTCTCCTCCTATTCTTTTCCCTCTCAATCTAAGCTGGAAACTAATTAAGTTTAAAGAGCCCTCAGACTAAATATGTTTAACATCTAGTATTTATGTCTGTTGTTGTAATTCAAGTGTGCTGACGTAGTAAATTGAAAGAAAGTGAAATCATGTCAATCAAGTGTAATGGTGTTAATTTAGTTGATTTATTTTAAATAAATGGTAGTGTCGCCTGGCATACCAACTAAGTTAACGTCTTTGTCACTTAATGGCTTTGTTTATTTATCCATCATAAAGATCACAGAAATATTGGGTAAACTGAAAAAGAAAAGAATCCGTGAAATTACTATTCAATCTGAATAAGTAAATTAATTAAGGTAAAGAGGTCAGTATTAATAGTGACCTCCTGATAATCCTTTACACAGCTCATGAAAACCCAAAATTCCCATCTCAAAAAATTAGCATATCATGAAAAGGTTCTTTAAACGAGCTATTAACCTAATAATCTGAATCAACAAATTAACTCTAAACACCTGCAAAAGATTCCTGAGGCTTTTAAAAACTCCCAGCCTGGTTCATTACTCAAAACTGCAAACATGGGTAAGACTGCCGACCTGACTGCTGTCCAGAAGGCCATCATTGACACCCTCAAGCAAGAGGCTAAGACACTGAAAAAAATGTCTGAATGAATAGGCTGTTCCCAGAGTGCTGTATCAAGGCACCTCAGTGGGAAGTCTGTGGGAAGGGAAAAGTGTGGCAGAAAACGCTGCACAACGAGAAGAGGTGACCGGACCCTGAGGAAGATTGTGGAGAAGGGCAGATTCCAGAGCCACCGTGCACAGGCGTGTGCAGGAAATGGGCTACAGGTGCCGCATTCCCCAGGTCAAGCCACTTTTGAACCAGAAACAGCGGCAGGAGCGCCTGACCTGGGCTACAGAGAAGTAGCACTGGACTGTTGCTCAGTGGTCCAAAGTACTTTTTCTGAATGAAAGCAAAGTTTTCATGTCATTCGGAAATCAAGGTGCCAGAGTCTGGAGGAAGACTGGGGAGAAGGAAATGCCAAAATGCCAGAAGTCCAGTGTCAAGTACCCACAGTCAGTGATGGTCTGGGGTGCCATGTCAGCTGCTGGTGTTGGTCCACTGTGTTTTATCAAGGGCAGGGTCAATGCAGCTAGCTATCAGGAGATTTTGGAGCACTTCATGCTTTCTGCTGAAAAGCTTTATGGGGATGAAGATTTCATTTTTTCAGCATGACCTGGCACTTGCTCACAGTGCCAAAACCAATGGTAAATGGTTTACTGACCATGGTATTACTGTGCTCAATTGGCCTGCCACCTCTCCTGACCTGAACCCCATAGAGAATCTGTGGGATATCGGTCTTTTGCACGCGACGTCACGGCTCGTGTCACGTGGGTACTGGGCGCCATCTTGTGTTGACATTGACGTCAGTGAGCTTACTGATAGCAGCGTAGATCTGAGTTAGCTTTAGTTCTAATGTGCTTTTTAATTCGAAAATGGGTCATTGGTGTTGCATGAAAGGCTGTTCGAGTAAAACAGGACACTCTGGCATAAAGTTTTTCCAGTTTCCTGCCTATAGAAAAGACCGTGGACAGCAAATGGAAGATCTAAGCAGGAGACGCAGGTTGGCCTGGGTTGCAGCTGTCAGGCGCAAGGAGATCACATTCAATCAGATATCAGCAAACATGCGTGCTTGTTCACTGCATTTTCATAAAGGTAAGATGATTGTTTATTTTATGTTTTGTTTCTCTATCCTGTGATGCTACAGTTAGCAACCCTGAACAACTAGCAGGATTTAAGATCTGTCTTAACATATCACAGCTGTCACCTGTCATTTATCTGTCATCTCTATGTGATTGCAGGTCAGTCAGCTTATGAGAAGAAGTGATGCAGACTGGTCTCCATCTCTACGTCTGGATCACACTGACGACTTAAACGACACCAGCAACTTAACAGCACATCACAGGAAGCTTGAGTTAGTGGCACAGCAGGATGAAGACGTTTGTGGCCATCATGTCCTGGAGGAGGCTGAGGTCAGCTGGAATGCTTCTCAGTTCCTACTGATGAATCTCAACAAATTGCTGAACAAGGGACTGTCACAAATTGTGTCAAATTATATAAAATCCTGCAACCTTCTGTAGCCGGGTCGGGTGTGGTTAAAATTGAGTACTGAAGTTTTTTTTTTTAAGTTTAAAAATACTATTTTAAATAAATAAAATTGGTTAAAATGGTTGTACCTAAAAAGTTACCTTTAAAAGCACGCAGGCCCGTTTGCAGAGGAGGCTTGGGACAAATTCACACACCGACACTAGTTAAATTGCACAATGGTTTAATTAAATACTGCTAAGTTTAAAATATTTAGTTTTAAAAGGCAGTTCTAGCTCAATCAACATTAAAAGTGCAATTCATGGCAGTACATGTAAAACAGGAAAACCACACACACACACACACCAAACCAGGAGTACTGTCACCGCCTGGAGGGATTTGGTAACATATCACAGCTGTCACCTGTCATTTATCTGTCATCTCTATGCGATTGCAGGTCAGTCAGCTTATGAAATGAAGTGATACAGACTGGTCTCCATCTCTACGTCTGGATCACACTGACGACTTAAACGACACCAGCAACTTAACAGCACATCACAAGAAGCTGAGTTAGTGGCACAGCAGGATGAAGACGTTTGTGGCCGTCATGTCGTGGAGGAGGCTGAGGTTCAGCTGGAATGCCTTTCAGACTGATTAATCTCAACAAATTGCTGAGCAGGGGACTGTCACAAATTGTGTCAAATTATATAAAATCCTGCAACCTTCTATTGTGTGGCCAGACAGAGACACATTGCGTAAAAGTTATGCCACATGAGTTGGTGCAGTCATTTAGAAATAAGGTTGCTGTGATTATTGATTGCTTTGAAATTTTTACAGAGAGACCATCTAATGTGACAGTTACTGTAAATGATTTATGACACAATGAAATGAAATAAACATACAAAAGGTTCAACTGTTATAAAATTATTTACATCCACATATCTAATTTTTGGTGGTTATTAATTGTAACCTTTCGTGATGCTAAACAAAGGTTTAAAAAATTAACGTATTACATATTTCTGGCATCAAAATAACATTACAAAAGCTTCTCAAATGTTAAAGCCATCTTTATTAAGCTAAGGATGTGCATGAAGAACAAAACCATGTCTCTTCTTGTGCAGGTGCAACCCACACAACTTAAATGGAACCAACTGTTTTACAGTTTTTGTTGTCACGGGCGACCATGTCATCTTTGCTCATGACACCATGCTGGTGATTCAGTTTATGAATTTTTCAGCAGCCAAGAAGCTCTTCAGATGCAAGCCATGATAAGCCATGCATCACCTAAAAAAAACACAAAATAGAGTATAATAATAAATTACTTGTAATACAGACTTCAGAGTAAAATGTTCGAACAGCATATACAATATATTAAGATGAATGTGTTGCTTTGGGGTGTAAATTCTTAGTTAATGTATGGATTACAGGTATACAGTATACTGTATGCTTATGCAGACACACAAAACTCACATAAATTAATATGTGTGTATAGATATGTTTAAATATGTGTATTTACAAAATGTACACACAGGACTGAGCTTCTCAGACCAGCACGTCTCAGCCGTCTGAGGAAGTAGAGTCTTTGATGTCCTTTCTTGATCAGGCTGGTGGTGTTGTTGCTCCAGCTGAGGTTATCATTCAAGTGTACACCCAGGTACTTGTAGCTGGAGACCACCTCCACCGCAGATCCACCTATGTACAGTGGGGTGTGGGTGTGTTTGTTCCTTCTGAAGTCCACAATCATCTCCTTCGTCTTCTTCACATTCATGTGAAGATTATTCTCTTTGCACCAGCTCTCCAGGTGCTCCACCTCCTGTCTGTAGCTGGATTCATCATTATCTGTGATGCATCCCACCACCGCTGTATCATCTGCAAACTTAACAATATGACAGCCTGGATGTGTGGCTGTACAATCATATGTGAGCAGAGTGAACAGAAGAGGGCTCAGCACACATCCTTGAGGAGAGCCAGTGCTGAGGGTTATGGTGGAGGAGGAGAAGTTGTGGATCTTCACGGACTGTGGTCTGTTTGTTAAGAAGTCTAGTACCCAGTTACAGATGGAGGGGCTTAGTCCAAGTGTGGATAGTTTATCTATCAGAGTTTGGGGGATCATGGTGTTGAAGGCAGATGTGAAGTCCACAAAGAGCAGACGCACGTATGAGTCCTTCTGGCTGGCTGTTTCTTCAATGGATAAGATTTTTTCCACGAAGCGGACCGTGTCAGGAGAAGCTGTCTGTCCCTCCGACACACACGCGGCTGGATACGTGCTGGACTCGTGGGGTCAGTGGCAGCCCATGTGTCTGTCCGTTCTGAGTGTCGAAGACGTGGAGGATTTGTGGATTATTGGATTATTGGTAGCAACTGCTCTGTTTTTTGGCGTAACCGGAGTTGTTTGTTATCGGAAGCTGAGGGAGGCTTCGGCGGCTATCAGAGCGCTGTCGGGACTGCCTGATCAGCAAAATTCTCTGAACCGGGTCGTGGGCTCCTCATCCCAGCTGCTGTATGAGCTCAATCGCACGATTGGTGCAGTGGTGGACCACCGTGCACCTGCTGTCCGTTTTGGGACTTGTTTGCAGCCACCCAGGATCGATCAAGGGACAGGTGGAAGCTCATGAAAGCGGGGCAGAGCAGAACCACATATTTGGATTTCTTTCGGCCATGAAACAGCACCCACAGACTTGGAGGCGGCAGTGGAAAAGAACACTGTGGTCTATTTGGATAACAAACGAAACATTATCTGGCTTCTGCACATGTCCTTGACAAGCGGGCTGTGGGAATCCATTCTCCTAGAGTGAGGAGTTGAAGAGCCCCCCCCCCTCCCCCTCCCCAGAGATTTCTGTGAGGCTTCGGATAACACCCAGCTGCACACCTGCTGAACTTTGTGTTTGTCTGAAATTAATCATGGACACAATCTCCCTGCCTGCCGTATTTCCTTTGTTATTGTACCTAAATGTGCTCTGATATGGTTTTTACTGAATCACGCGGTGTCTTGAAGACAAAATGTGATTCATCTTTTTTTAATATCAATGCTGTGAATCCCAGTGTTTCTGCCTGTTTTTCCTGCTTTTGACCTTCATCTGGAGACAGATTGGGCCTGGCCGCGCTAAGAGTATATCAATGTGTTGAATAAACATGTCGTGTGTTGATAAAACATATCGTGTGTTGATAAAACATGTAATATGCTTTGTTTTGCTGCAGCTTTTGCACTCATTTCTCTCTGGATGCCTGCAATACATACTTACGTTGTAATCGGTGGAAATTGATGCAATGTTAATAAAACTCCTTGATTCCTTGATTCTTGATTCCTTGATTCTGATCCAGGTGGGTGAGAGCAGTGTGGACCACAGAGGAGATGGCGTCCTCTGTTGATCGGTTCTCGCGGTATGCATATTGATGAGGGTCCTCGCTGATGTTGACGGTTGTCTTGATGTGGGACATGACCAGTTTCTCAAAACATTTAGCGACTATCGGGGTGAGGGCCACCGGTGAGGGCCACCGGTCTATAGTCATTCAGACCAGACCATTTAGCAGTTGTATGACACCCTGACTAGCAGTTTAGCAGCTGTATGACACCCTAACTAGCAGTTTAGCAGCTATATGACACCCTGACTAGCAGTTTAGCAGCTGTATGACACCCTGACTCGCAGTTAAGCAGTTGTATGACACCCTGACTAGCAGTTTAGCAGATGTATGACACCCTGACTAGCAGTTTAACAGCTGTATGACACCCTGACTAGCAGTTTAACAGCTGTATGACACCCTGACTAGCAGTTTAACAGCTGTATGACACCCTGACTAGCAGTTTAACAGCTGTATGACACCCTGAGTTAGCATTTAGCCTGTCAGATCATTGTATACCATTATTAACACCTTCATTTGCATTTCATTTCATCAGCACACAAGTTTTATTAAAAAAGTGTTTGGAAGAAGGCAGGATACAGCAAGACATTGTTAACAGGAATAACAATAATATAATAAACTTTATTTAAATAGTACCTTCCAGCAACACCTTGCATTGTCAAAAGTGCATTCATTACAAGATGACACAACAAAAAAAATTAAGACTGGTATTTTCTCCCTAACTTCATACAGTGCTCTTGATGTGTTATGTATTAATATTTATGTGCTTACTGCATTTTAAAGATATTAAGGTGTTTGTGGCAGAGCTGAATCTTATTTCCAACAAATTCATCTACCAAGGTTGGAAGCTTGAAAAGAAAAAATTCTGGTGGAGTTTCATCTGTGTATCTGTAAAGTCTTTGTCAAAAGAAATGTACAACTCCAGGTGTTCTGTTGGTCTCCAGATAACCAGCGTGCAGCTCTGCAGCTCCAGGCACGTCACTGTCAGCTGAACCTGGAAGAATAAATGTACAATATGTTTTAATGAAGGTTTACAAATACCTGTCACATTATTTCATTTCTTTTTTCCCATTTACCCTTTATTTACACAGGTAGTCTGAGTCACGAGAACTCATTTTTAGGAGAGACCTGTTTAGGGAGCAGATGGCGAAGGTTAAGGGCCTTGCTTAAGGGCCCAGAGTGGGGCAAATGAGGGTGGAGGCAGGTGTGGGTGTTTCATCTTTTCCACCCACATTTTGATGATGACGGTACCGGAAGTTGAACCTGCAACTTTCCAATCACAGGCCCACCTTCTCTAACCTCTGCACTACCACTCCCCCAATAATTAATATATTGTAAGTTACAACGTTTACTCACCTGCAGGTTGAATCCACTTTGCCCAATGGGAAGAATGAGGTACTTTTCATCTTCTAAGCATCTCATGTCACAATCTGGCCAAAAGAAACTGTGAAAATAAAATGAAGCTATTTAGAGGACTTTAATCTCTAG
>JBBPBX010002875.1:14429-40456 GCA_038048925.1 Garcialebias charrua
AATGCAGTAAGCACATAAATATTAATACACAACACATCAAGAGCACTGTATGAAGTTAGGGAGAAAATACCAGTCTTAATTTTTTTTTTGTATCATCTTGTAATGAATGCACTTTTGACAATGCAAGGTGTTGCTGGAAGGTACTATTTAAATAAAGTTTATTATATTATTGTTATTCCTGTTAACAATGTCTTGCTGTATCCTGCCTTTTTCCAAACACTTTTTTAATAAAACTTGTGTCAGTGTGTGCTGATGAAATGAAATGCAAATGAAGGTGTTAATAATGGTATACAATGATCTGACAGGCTAAATGCTAACTCAGGGTGTCATACAGCTGTTAAAACTGCTAGTCAGGGTGTCCTACATCTGCTAAACTGCTAGTCAGGGTGTCATACAACTGCTTAACTGAGAGTCAGGGTGTCATACAGCTGCTAAACTGCTAGTCAGGGTGTCATACAGCGGCTAAACTGCTAGTTAGAGTGTCATACAACTGCTAAACTGCTAGTCAGGGTGTCATACAGCTGCTAAACTGCTAGTGTCATACAACTACTGAGAGTCAGGGTGTCATACAGCTGCTAAACTGCTAGTCAGGGTGTCATACAGCGGCTAAACTGCTAGTTAGAGTGTCATACAACTGCTAAACTGCTAGTCAGGGTGTCATACAGCTGCTAAACTGCTAGTGTCATACAGCTGCTAAACTGCTTACTCAGGGGGACTGAAGCAATAGGGTGTCATACAGTTGTTAATAAAGTACAGGTCCTTCTAAAAAAATTAGCATATTGTGATAAAGGTCATTATTTTCCAAAATGTAATGATAAAAATGAAACTTTCATATATTTTAGATTCATTGCACACCAACTGAAATATTTCAGGTCTTTTATTGTTTTAATACTGATGATTTTGGCATACAGCTCATGAAAACCCAAAATTCCTGTCTCAAAAAATTAGCATATTTCATCCGACCAATAAAAGAAAAGTGTTTTTAATACAAAAAAGTCAACCTTCAAATAATTATGTTCAGTTATACACTCAATACTTGGTCGGGAATCCTTTTGCAGAAATGACTGCTTCAATGCGGCGTGGCGTGGAGACAATCAGCCTGTGGCACTGCTGAGGTGTTATGGAGGCCCAGGATGCTTCGATAGCGGCCTTAAGCTCATCCAGACTCTTGGGTCTTGCGTCTCTCAACTTTCTCTTCACAATCTTTTGCAGACACGTGACTTTTGCACTTCCGGTCGCCATTTTTTGTGGATACCCGTTCAGTTAAACAGAGGAAGTCCGGTAAACACAGTGCGATACAGAACAATAACATCAGCAAAATGCAAAGTAAATATAAAAATGAGAAGAAGCCGACTAGAGAGAGACTCAACGTGGAAGCCAGAGACCGTTACATGGCGAAGTTGACGTCAATTAACAACGTTGATCCATAGGCTACGAGGTAGCAGCTAAGCTAGCAGCTAAGCTAAGGCATGGACGTCCGAACCAGGGCTACTTCCACCAACAACAAATATGGATATTATTTTCTATCTTGTCAATGGTGTCAGTGCCTACACATTTGACGAATTTGGTGGTCACAGCAAAGGTAAAACACCCTAAACATAACATGTTAGTCATCTTAGTCAAAGGTATACAAATGTCACTTCACGGCTAGTTTAAAGACACAAGTTGTGTGTGTGTGTGTGTATGTACACACACACACGCACACTTAAATATATACAGTATATATTGTATGTGTGTGTACATTTTGTAAATACACATATTTAAAGGAGACCACATATAGGTCTTTAAAATTTTTATGTTATGTCTGTGTGCTATCTTGACAATATTAATTCATTTTAATACACAAAATAATTCTTAGATAATTAATTATACCCTTTTTAATTCTGCCATTTTTAACTTTCGTTTTGAACGACCGGTTTCTGATACAAGTTCTGAAGTCCACGCCCTTCAAAGATCTGTTTACGCCCTCTGTAACAGCCAGTATCTGTAATGTGTTGTTGTTTTAAAATTAGCTCTTTTTTTATTACTCATTTGACTTACTGTTAGTGCTAGCTTAAGATAACTTACCGAAACCCGTCTGAGCGCGCCGCAATTTGCTGCTCCTTTTAGCATGAGACCACCCGAATCCGATGCTAATGTTAGCTTGTTCCTCTTCCGGTGTTCGCCAGCTCCGCTCGTTGCACGCGGAGATTTTGGGAGTTATCGCTGTTCCAGTCAAGACAACACAAAGTTCACCAAGTGTCTCCCGTAAATTAATCCGTAAGGAGAAGGTCCTCGCTGCTGCGAGGCTGCTGCGAGGCTGCTGCGAGGCTGTACAGTTGAAGCTCCGCTCCATCGCGCCAGAAGAGGGTCCCAATGCCGCCGGTCCCTACGCCGGGGGTCCGCTCGTTTAATTTTTGCCGGCTGCGCGTTGGGAGCGATCGCAAATACACTAAAAATTGAACTAAAACATAAAAATAACAATTATACTTTATTTATAAAGCCATTAAAAAAACAGCTGCAACAAAGTGCTGTACACATGAAATTAAGAACATATAAACAAAAGATGAGATGAAATCATGAAAAACAACAGTCATGTGTTTAATACAGAAGTGGGTTGAGCCTAACCAGGGGTTGCTAGGTGAGGGGCTGGACTCAGGTTGTGGTGGGTTGTCCTAGCGCTTGTGACGTCACAAGCGCGATTGTTTTCAAAACGAAACCTAAATTATCACAGTAAAATAAATCTACTTAGAGTAAATAAACCACTGGGTGCATTTTTTTGGCCTTAGGACTGTTTTTTTATGAAGTAAATACCCAAAGTTGAGTAAAAAAAACATTAAAAAGTGAATTTTGCATGTGTGGTCCCCTTTAAACATATCTATACACACATATTAATTTATGTGAGTTTTGTGTGTCTGCATAAGCATATATACCTGTAATCCATACATTAACTAAGAATTTACACCCCAAAGCAACACATTCATCTTAATATATTGTATATGCTGTTCGAACATTTTACTCTGAAGTCTGTGTGTATTACAAGTAATTTATTATTATATTCTATTTTGTGTCTCTTTTAGGTGATGCATGGCTTATCATGGCTTGCATCTGAAGAGCTTCTTGGCTGCTAAAAAATTCATAAACTGAATCACCAGCATGGTGTCCTGAGAGCAAAGATGACATGGTCGCCGTGACAACAAAAACTGTAAAACAGTTTGGTTCCATTTAATTAATAAATAATAATAAATGTCCATTTCTGTCATCTGTGTATGTTACATGTACTGCCATGAATTGCACTTTTAATGTTGATTGAGCTAGAACTGCCTTTTAAAACTAAATATTTTAAACTTAGCAGTATTTAATTAAACCGTTGTGCAATTTAACTGGTGTCAGTGTGTGAAATTGTCCCAAGCCTCCTCTGCAAATGGGCCTGCATGCTTTTAAAGGTAACTTTTTAGGTACAACCATTTTACCCAATTTTATTTATTTAAAATAGTATTTTTAAACTTTATAAAAAAAAATCAGTACTCAATTTTAACCACACCCGACCCGGCTACAGAAGGTTGCAGGATTTTATATAATTTGACACAATTTGTGACAGTCCCTTGTTCAGCAATTTGTTGAGATTCATCAGTAGGATCTGAGAAGCATTCCAGCTGACCTCAGCCTCCTCCAGGACATGATGGCCACAAACGTCTTCATCCTGCTGTGCCACTAACTCAAGCTTCCTGTGATGTGCTGTTAAGTTGCTGGTGTCGTTTAAGTCGTCAGTGTGATCCAGACGTAGAGATGGAGACCAGTCTGCATCACTTCATCTCATAAGCTGACTGACCTGCAATCACATAGAGATGACAGATAAATGACAGGTGACAGCTGTGATATGTCAAGACAGATCTTAAATCCTGCTAGTTGTTCAGGGTTGCTAACTGTAGCATCACAGGATAGAGAAAGAAAACATAAAATAAACAATCAGCTTACCTTTATGAAAATGCAGTGAACAAGCACGCATGTTTGCTGATATCTGATTGAATGTGATCTCCTTGCGCCTGACAGCTGCAACCCAGGCCAACCTGCGTCTCCTGCTTAGATCTTCCATTTGCTGTCCACGGTCTTTTCTATAGGCAGGAAACCGGAAAAACTTTATGCCAGAGTGTCCTGTTTTACTCGAACAGCCTTTCATGCAACACCAATGACCCATTTTCGAATTAAAAAGCACATTAGAACTAAAGCTAACTCAGATCTACGCTGCTATCAGTAAGCTCACTGACGTCAATGTCAACACAAGATGGCGCCCGGTACCCACGTGACACGAGCCGTGACGTCACGTGCAAAAGACCGATATCCCACAGATTCTCTATGGGGTTCAGGTCAGGAGAGGTGGCAGGCCAATTGAGCACAGTAATACCATGGTCAGTAAACCATTTACCAGTGGTTTTGGCACTGTGAGCAAGTGCCAGGTCATGCTGAAAAAATGAAATCTTCATCTCCATAAAGCTTTTCAGCAGAAAGCATGAAGTGCTCCAAAATCTCCTGATAGCTAGCTGCATTGACCCTGCCCTTGATAAAACACAGTGGACCAACACCAGCAGCTGACATGGCACCCCAGACCATCACTGACTGTGGGTACTTGACACTGGACTTCTGGCATTTTGGCATTTCCTTCTCCCCAGTCTTCCTCCAGACTCTGGCACCTTGATTTCCGAATGACATGAAAACTTTGCTTTCATCCAGAAAAAGTACTTTGGACCACTGAGCAACAGTCCAGTGCTACTTCTCTGTAGCCCAGGTCAGGCGCTCCTGCCGCTGTTTCTGGTTCAAAAGTGGCTTGACCTGGGGAATGCGGCACCTGTAGCCCATTTCCTGCACACGCCTGTGCACGGTGGCTCTGGAATCTGCCCTTCTCCACAATCTTCCTCAGGGTCCGGTCACCTCTTCTCGTTGTGCAGCGTTTTCTGCCACACTTTTCCCTTCCCACAGACTTCCCACTGAGGTACCTTGATACAGCACTCTGGGAACAGCCTATTCATTCAGACATTTTTTTCAGTGTCTTAGCCTCTTGCTTGAGGGTGTCAATGATGGCCTTCTGGACAGCAGTCAGGTCGGCAGTCTTATGCCTCCTACCCACTGCACAACTGCAAACGCTCCTGCCGCCCCCTTTTGGCCGCTGGTCACGGTCCCACTGAACCACTGAACACCGTCTGATGACGTACACTAGGGGGTAGCAGAGGGAGGGGTCTCTGGCTTGTTTTCCGGGTTCAGTTGTTGTTTTAACTGCACCTCCGACGGTCTTCGATGAGATTAAAACTTTTTTTTATGTTTGGGGTGATCTACACTGGAGAGGACAGCAGCCTGTCAGCAGCAACTGTAAAAATGCCACGTTTCTTACCGGAGTTTGGTTCCAATTCCTGGAGGCTCGATCCGGTGAGTTTAAAAAGTCCGAAAAAAGTCCCGTTGTGGTTGTGTAATCAGATAGCGAGGCTCTCCCGACTGTTTGCCGGATGCGTCGAGCCGCCAGAGATCAACATTTGGGACGTCGGCGGCTCGACGGCGACGCGCGCGTGCGTGTGCAGGCTGCCCCCGCGCCGCTTCGATCACTTGAATCGCGCCGCTTCCTTGTTCGCCGTGACTCCACGCGTCTCCTCCATAGACTTTGAATGTAAACCGGCCGCTTCGGCCGCTCGACAAAGGGGGCAGTGGGTAAGAGGCATTACCCATGTTTGCAGTTTTGAGTAATGAACCAGGCTGGGAGTTTTTAAAAGCCTCAGGAATCTTTTGCAGGTGTTTAGAGTTAATTTGTTGATTCAGATGATGAGGTTAATAGCTTGTTAAGAGAACCTTTTCATGATATGCTAATTTTTTGAGATTGGAATTTTGGGTTTTCATGAGCTGTATGCTAAAATCATCAGTATTAAAACAATAAAAGACCTGAAATATTTCAGTTGATTTGCAATGAATCTAAAATATATGAAAGTTTCATTTTTATCATTACATTATGGAAAATAATGATCTTTATCACAATATGCTAATTTTTTTAGAAGGACCTGTATATGATGATTTGACAGGTTAAAATATGCTAATTTTTAGAAGGACCTGTATATGATGATTTGACAGGTTAACTGCTACTTCATGGTGTGATATGGCTAATTAAATACTGTAGAAGCATGTGCTGATTTCACAGCGGATAGATGCCACCATCAGTTTGCGCTACGCGTATGGCAATCAGTGCTATGAATATGGCGATCTGACAATGTACGCTGGCCGGACAGAACTCCCGTTCATCATTTTGAAAGATTTATGAAGATGGTGCTTATCGGATATTGTGACTACACTGTAACTTATAGAAAAACATTTAATACTTGAGCCAAACTGTTTCTGTAGAGTCTCTACTTCCTCTAAGGAATAAAAAAAAGTAGCGTCTGACCTCTAATATGAATATTATGAAAATATTTACGGTCACAGAATATAATAATAGTGTTTATCATGTATTGCAAAGTATGATGTAAAAATGTGACTGTGCCCCCTATGGTCACAATATAGGGTGGTCACGGAATATGGTGTAACACTGGCCCCTACCAAAGCAAAAATACACTCATTCGGACCACTGTGAGACAGACAGCTTCCAGCAACATCAACAAAATGGCAGTATCTGTTCCCAGTGAGTGAAATTGTAAATGTGGTTTGTCCCCGTTTCACATTTTAATCATGCAGTCCCGATCTTTTACTGAATTATAGAGAATGGGATTGTGACGTTAGTCGACATGAAAAAAGTTTTAAATCTGTATGCCTCTTTGTCTATAGTTGTCGTCGTTATCCACTGTTGTCATCACTCTTTGTTAAATAAATCAGGTCTCTCTTGTAAATGGGTTCCCTAGGCTCAATGGGATTAACCTGTATAAATAAAGGTTGAATGAATGAAAAACTGAAAAACGCAATGCATTACTGATACATAGGATACAGAGACATGGAAGTTTATGACCCTGAAAGGGTACAAGCAGGTTGTCGTGAGTGTTACTGTGTGGAGGGTGAAGGGCGTGGTGAGGACGCTGGTGCTGTATGTTCGCCGCTTCTCCGCGCTAAAAAGTTATTTTACTGTTGCCATGTTAGTGGACATTTATCTGGACTTATTTTGTTCAGTAGTTTATCAATCAAGGACTTTACGGACAGCTTAGTTAGCGAAGTGCTGTCAACCTCCTGTCAACTCCAGCATGGCAGCACGAACTTTGCACAACTTTGCTTGGAGGACTACGTAGCTGCAATTATTGTTGCGCTTACCTGCTTTCTCTGTCAACCTCCTGTGTCATCTGGACTGTTCTGGATTTTCTCCTGTGCTCCTCTTCAAGTTATGCTCATTCAAGTAACATCTCACTGCTTCTTGGATTTTTTTCGGAACTGTGTGTCTGCTGTTAGCGGCTAGCTCTGTGCTAGCTTCCCCCGGCTTGGCTGGCTCATCTATGTTGACCTACTCCGCTTCCCAGCTGATTGGACTTAACAACTGCTCCATTCCACCTTCTGTTTCCACCATCAAATAACTGGGACTTCTGCGTAGACCTCGTTACATCCACAGAACAGCTCGCCTGCAGATTGTGTAGCCACAGACATGCCAAAATTAACCGCTCACCGGAGGAGAATAGGAAATTGAAGGAAGAGCTATCCCGAAAGAAAATGGATGGGCAAATCTTACAAGATGATGTGATGGTCAGGTACTACACTGGGCTTCAATGTTTAGCTGTTTTGATGGGTGTGTTGACTCAGCTTCTTCCCCTCTACCACAGACGGTCTGAAAACTTTCACCTTTTCAGATGCTCTTCCTAACTCTAATGCACATGAGGCTGAATCTGCCAGTCCAGCATATTGCATACCTCTTCAGCATTGACCGAAGAATGTGGTTTGAGTCTGTGGTCATGGTTTTACTAGACAAAATTGTGACTGTGTGCTGTACTTTGACTAATATGTGTCCCAGTGTTGTTTTGAAACTATGAACTGTTAAATAACCTTGTCAACTGAGCATGAGCTAACCATTAAATAACATTGTAAACTGAACATGAACGCTTTCAACCTTCATATTTTGCATATTGTGAGTAAATGATGGAAGAATAATTACATTTTCTAGTATATTTATTTGTGTCACAACAAAGAGTTTTGTAAGTATATAATATTGAACACTGTAAACGAAGACATTAAAAATTTATTTTAACAAAATCTGAAATGAATATTACACGGAAAATGTCAGATTAAAACTGCTTAAAAATGGTGCAAACTTCAATATAGAACATTGAGGAAGAAAAATAAAAAGGTAAAATGTAACTACAGTAAATGTTCAACTTAAAACAATCACTGCAGTTCACATTAAAACAGGTAAAAACCAGTGTGAACGTCAATATATCACAGTGATGAAGTAAATGTATAAAAAGGTTTAAAAAAAACAACTAAATATTACACTGTAAACAATCACTTCTTTTCAGATCAAAACTAGTACAGGTAGTCCCCGATTTACGAGCGAGATCCGTTACAACGAGGCGCTCGTAAACCGGAAATCTCGTAATTTGGAACGGCCGCCACGCTTCTCGTAAGTCCGGAAATTCGCTCGTAAATTGGAACGGTTTTGCTAGCGCGACTACAAACACTCGTTTTTCATCGAAAAACTGCTTATGAGTGCATAAAAATGATCGGAAACGTGTGTCCACATGTTTAGCTAACGAACTGTGGTGAAAAAACACAGGAAAACTCAGTATTTTTTGCGTTTTTTCCAATAATTCGCCAGCTCGTAAGTCTGGAACCTCGTAGATCAGAGCGCTCGTAAATCGGGGACTACCTGTAAATTGGCAGTGTAAACTAGTTAGGTTGAGAAAACAAAGGTAACAAAATATCCCTGACTACAGTATATAACTTTAAACAATATTTTCAGATTAAAACTGTTAACTGGTAAAGTGACAGTGAGTGTAAACTTCAAAATAAAACAGTAATTTTTTTTCTGAATATTATTATTATTATACACCTGCTTGAACCTTGTCACATTAGTGGGCATCATCCAATAGGCTGGAACATCAGTGACGGTTTTGTCCCCCCATATACCCACTGCTACTTAAATTTAAATACAAACTGGATTCCAAAAAAGTTGGGACACTAAACAAATTGTAAATAAAAACTGAATGCAATGATGTGGAGGTGCCAACATCTAAAATTTTATTCAGAATAGAACACAAATCACAGATCAAAAGTTTAAACTGAGAGATTGTATCATTTTAAGGGAAAAATATGTTGTTTCAAAATTTCATGGCGTCAACAAATCCCAAAAAAGTTGGGACAAGTCCATTTTTACCAGTGTATGGCATCTCCCCTTCTTCTTACAACACTCAACAGATGTCTGGGGACAGAAGAGACCAGTTTCTCAAGTTTAGAAATAGGAATGCTCTCCCATTCATGTCTAATACAGGCCTCTAATGCCCTTATCCACAGGGCTGGTTCCTCTAGGGTCCCATTGTGGCTTGTTCGGGCCGGTTCCTGTGGGACCGGTTTATTTCTGTATCCACAGCGCCCATTAGGACCCCTTTAGTGGGCGGGTAGTTCTCCTGTAGTGGGCGGATCATTAATATCAACGCACCTTGCCAGCTGGTGGCGCTAGTGATACATTAAGCTCTTTACTAACCACCACTAACACGCATTAGAAGAAGAAGAGTTGGAAAAGAACACACAACCAAAATGGATGATCTTGTTTCTTTTTTGAACATTCTGCTTTGCCTGGGGCTTTTTCAGTAACATATATATCTATATATGTGTGTGTGTGTATCAGTGACGTGCGGTGAGGTTCATGGCTGGTGAGGCACTGTGCAGTTTTTTTTCCATATGTATAATAGAAAACAGACAAAAAATGTTCTCCACATTTTGGCTTCTGTCTGCCATAGCTTCTTCAGTGGTTTGGATACTTTGGATAGCATTATTTTCTTCTTTTATAATACATGAACCCTACAGAGTAGTTTATTCACCATTTGATTGGCAGCAGTTAACGGGTTGTGTTTAAAATCTCATATCAGCAATCTTTACACATACAAACTGTAGCACACAAAAAAGCACATTTAATTTGGAGAAAAAATTATTTTAGTCTTACTTTTACTTATAAATTAAATTAAACTATAACAAAATCTATTTTTATTTTACAGAAAAGAGCTGTGAGAATTATTACAAGAAAGTCTTAATGTAATATAATATATTATTTAAACAACTCAAAGTACTGAAGTTTAATGATTTGGTGGACTATAATATTTTGTTAGTAGAACCCTCAAATGTTCAAATGTATTTTGTTAAGGGAAAGCTGCTAGTCTAAAGGGAACTGAATTTTTTGCAAAGCCAAGGTATAGAACTAGTTTGAAGGGACGGTTTATTTCAATACAGGGAGTTGAATTGTGGAATGTTTTGGGAAATCATGTTAAAAATGTAAACTCTGTGCTTATGTTTAAAAATGATCAAAACTAAATTGTTAACAAAATACTAAAACTTTTAGTTAAGTGTTTAATGTTCTAGATATTTGTAGATTGTGAAAAGTTACTCTTTTTGCTCTGTTTGCGCTGTCACTTTCCCTCCTGCAGCGCAGGCTGAAACAGAACCCTGAGCTCAGTAGCCCCGCCTCCTGAGGCTCGCCTGCCTGTGTGTGTGTGTGGATGTAACCTGACACCTTCACAGCCGTTTTATGAGATCGTTCAGCGCACAGATACAGTTTTAGACAAAAACACGAGACATTATATTCACCAGCTAAACTATAGAAATGTAGTTTATATAGCAAAAGTATTTGGACATTTTAATAGCGACATAAGAGGCAGGAATTTTCCTGCCTTCCCAAATCGCTCACACAGCAGCTGCCTGCAGCACGTCACCCGAGTGAGTGAAGTGAAGCTGCCTGTGCCTCTCCTGCGCAGTGCCTCTCTGCGCAGGTCTGCACGTCTCATCTCAGTACTGTACATTTGAACACTAAATAAGAAAAATTGGCGATTTTGAATGAAAATCAACTTAAAACTGGTTTAGGTTTTAGTAAAATAAGTTTATAGTACAAATCAAAGGATAAAGAGAATAATTACATTTATTTTTTCAATTAATTTTTTTTTTCTTTTCATGATGACAGGGGAGGCGTGGCCTCACTTGCCGCCCCTGACCGCACGTCACTGGTGTGTATATATATATATATATATATACACACACACACACGTGTATACATATATATATATATACATATACAGGTGGTCCCCGACTTATGAGCGAGTTCCGTTCCTCCGACTATCTCGTAACATGAAAATCTCGTAAGTCCGTACAGACCTTTATATAACACAGGAGCCGACACTGAACACGTACATATAGGTAATGAAGTTACCAAGCGCTTCGGCTATCCTAACACAAACTATAATAAAAAAAAATAAAAAAAACAGTGCTTTACAGGTACAGTACAAAACAGATAAATAAAAATATAATTTCTTACTTTGAGCTGATCAAGCTTGTCTCGTCTGTTAGCACATCCGAGCACGTCGGAGCTCCGTACCTTGTGCTGCTCCAACGCGGTCCAAACTGTTTAGAGGAAGGACTGTTAGCTTGTTAAGTCCATACATTTGAAGCCATAAAAACAGTTTACTTTACTAAACTTATCGAAAGCGGTTTCTCTGCGGTGTTCTCCATCCAAACAAGCTGTCCACGTTAGCTGTTGTTAGCCACCGCCATTAGGCCTGCACTCATTAGCTCCGTGCTAACGAGTCCATCCATCCAAAAAAGGCTGTCGGAGCTGCTTCTCCACGTTAGCTGAATGTCCATCCGACATCTTAGGCTGCTAGGCGGACATCGAGGCGAGCTCCCGGCCGCCGGTTGGGTTTGGTTCTGGTGGTGTCAGCTTAGCCGATGAGCTAATGTTGTCGCGCTGCACTTTTTGGGAGCGATCGCGGAGGATCGCGGCTGTTGCTCCAGACCAGACACATCCACAAAGTTCACGGAGTGTTTCCAGCTCATTTATCCGTATGAGGCCACCTCTGATCAGACGCACGGTGCTCCAAAGCCAGCTCCCGGAATGTCGGCCAGCTCCCGGAATGTGGCTTGGTAGCTCCGCTCGTTGCATGTCAGGCGGCGGGGCAGTGGGAGCAATCGCTCCGCGATCGCGGCTACTTCTCCAGGCCAGACACATCCACAAAGTTCACTGAGTGTTTCAAGCTAATTTATCCGTATGAGGCAACCTCTGATCGGATGCACGATCCTCCAAAACCAGCTCCCGGGCGCAGATGGCCCCTTTCGCCAGCATGTCGGCTTGGTGTCACCGCCTGCTTTGGTCCGCTCGTTATATGTCAGGCGGGGGGAATTTGGGAGCGATCGCTAATATAATAATAATAATAATAATTTGTCACATTTGTCATCTGTGTATGTTTCCCATACTTGACAGACGAAATTGGTCTTCTGCATTTAACCCAACCACCACCAGGTGGTGCAGCGAGCAGCGTAGTCGCGCTCGGGGAGCTGGAGAATTAGATGTGCACTCATAGACACCCCAAGGTGTGTAGTGGCCAGGGCTGGGGCGCGAACCCGCGTCCTTCGGGTCCCAAGTCAAAAGCCCTGCCACTGCACCATAGTACAGAGTACACTAAAAATTGAAATAAAACATAAAAATAACAATTATACTTTATTTATAAAGCCATTTAAAACAACCACAGCTGCAACAAAGTGCTGTAAACATGAAATTAAGAACATTTAAACACAAAAAAAAACCATTTTTTCCCCCCATATTCTTATTAATTATGATAATGTCGTAAATCAGGAACCTCGTAGGTCAGGGCGCTTGTAAATCGGGGACCACCTGTATACATACATATATACACATATACATCCATCCATCCATTTTCGTCCGCTTATCCGGGGTCGGGTCGCGGGGGTAGCAGCCTAAGTAGGGAGGCCCATACTTCCCTCTCCCCAGCCACTTGGAGCAGCTCCTCTGGGGGAATCCCAAGGCGTTCCCAGGCCAGCCGAGAAACATAGTCCCTCCAGCGTGTCCTGGGTCTTCCTCTGGGTCTCCTCCCGGTGGGACATGCCCGGAACACCTCACCAGGGAGGTCCAGGAGGCATCCTAACCAGATGCCCGAGCCACCTCAACTGGCTCCTCTCGATGTGGAGAAGCAGCGGCTCTACTCCGAGTCCCTCCCGGATGACTGAGCTTCTCACCCTATCTCTAAGGGAGAGTCCAGCCACCCTGCGGAGAAAACTCATTTCAGCCGCTTGTATCCGAGATCTTGTTCTTTCGGTCATAACCCAAAGCTCATGACCATAGATGAGGGTGGGAACGTAGATCGATCGGTAAATTGAGAGCTTTGCCTTTCGACTCAGCTCTCTCTTCACCACGACAGACCGGTACAGCGCCCGCTTCACTGCGGACGCTGCACCTATCCGCCTATCGATCTCACGCTCCAGTTTTCCCTCATTCGTGAACAAGATCCCGAGATACTTAAACTCCTCCACTTGGGGCAGGACCTCCTCCCCGACCCGGAGAGGGCATGCTACCCTTTTCCGGCTCAAGACCATGGCCTCGGATTTGGAGGAACTGATCCTCATCCCGGCCGCATCACACTCGGCTGCAAACCGCTCCAGTGAAAGTTGTAAATCACGAACTGATGAAGCCAGTAGGACCACATCATCTGCAAAAAACAGAGAAGCGATTCTAAGGTCACCAAAACGGATCCTCTCAACACCTTGGCTGCGCCTAGAAATTCTGTCCATAAAAGTTATGAACAGAATCGGTGACAAAGGGCAACCTTGGCGGAGTCCAACTCTCACCGGAAACGAGCCTGACTTACTGCCGGCAATGCGGACCAAGCTCTGACACCGGTCGTACAGGGACCTAACAGCCCTTATCAAAGGGCCTGGTACCCCATACTCCCGGAGTACCTCCCACATAAAGCCCCGAGGGACGCGGTATCCTGAACTTGAAAGTTTTAATTATTTTATTGAGAGTCCTGAGATCCAGAATCGGTCTCAAGGAACGGTCCTTTTTGGGCACCAGGAAGTACTTGCTGTAGTGTCCGGAGCATAGTTTGCGTCCTGAGACCAAACTAATCACTCCCTTTTTCAGCATTGTCAAAACTTCCTCCCTCAGCACGTGCGCGCGTGCAAGGTTGATCTTAGATTGCAACATCCCTGAGAAACGGGGCAGTCTCTTTGAGAACTGCAACTTGAGCCCGTGATGTATAGTTGTCATGACCCAATCATTTGGTAGACACGCCTCCCAAGCCTGCGCATATGCGCTGAGCCTGGATGGCATGTTGAATTGTAGCTCCTTGTGTTTCAGGTCTGAGGGGGTGACCTTTGACCCCTCGCGTACTCTTTCGGGCAGGTTGCTTGGCACAACAGAAGATATCGCGAGATCAGGCTGTATCCGGCTAATCTTGTATATCTTGCTGTGGTTCATAGTTTGACCGTGCGGTCTGGGTTTTATAAAAATGGGACTCGAGTCAAGAACCACGGCAGTCTGTGCTTTGGTACTTTTATTTTTGTACAGTCTGAAACAGTCGAGATTAACGCCCGGAAGGCCTCTGGTCCTGACAACATACCTGGTCGTGTGCTGAAGGACTGTGCAAAGGAACTCGCTGCGGTCTTCACGGACATCTTTAACATCTCACTGAGCCAGGCCATCGTCCCCACCTGTTTCAAAGCCACCACCATCATCCCTGTCCCAAAGAAGGCAACGCCCGCATGCCTCAATGACTATCGCCCAGTAGCACTCACCCCCATCCTGATGAAGTGCTTTGAACGGCTAGTCATGAAAAGCATCACATCTGTCCTCCCTGCCTCCCTGGATCCCTTCCAATTTGCATACCGACCTAATCGCTCAACCGACGATGCCATCTCCTCTGCCCTCCACACAGCTCTCACACATCTGGACACGAAGGACTCTTATGTTAGAATGCTGTTCATCGACTTCAGCTCGGCATTCAACACCATCATCCCCCAACAGCTCATCCATAAACTGGACAGTCTGGGGCTGAACACCTCAATGTGTAACTGGCTGCTAGACTTCCTGACCGGGAGACCACAGACAGTACGGATCGGGAGTAACACATCTAGCACCATCACATTGAACACAGGGGCCCCACAAGGATGTGTGCTGAGCCCCCTTCTATTCACCCTGCTAACACACGACTGCACACCATCATACAGCTCCAACCACTTCATCAAGTTTGCGGACGACACAACAGTGGTAGGTCTCATCAGCAACAACGATGAGACGGACTACAGGAACGAGGTGAGCCGCTTGGCCTTGTGGTGCGGACACAACAATCTCACTCTCAACGTGGAGAAGACAAAGGAGATTGTCGTGGACTTCAGGAAGAGGGATGCACAACATGCCCCTCTGACCATCAACAGCACCGCAGTGGAGAGAGTGGACAGCACCAAGTTCCTGGGAGTGCACGTCTCAAAGGACCTGTCCTGGAGCAGGAACACTGCAGCACTGGCCAAGAAGGCTCACCAGCGCCTCTACTTTCTCCGCAAGCTGAAAAGGGCTGGAGCTTCAACCCCCATCATGTGCACCTTCTACAGGGGTGCCATAGAAAGTGTCCTGACCAGCTGCATCACGGTGTGGTTTGGTGCATGTACTGCATCATGCCGCAAGAGCCTCCAGCGCATCGTGAGAGCAGCTGAGAAGATCGTCGGCACCTCCTTGCCCTCACTGCAGGACTTACACAGCAAACGCCTCACTCGGAAAGCCCTCTGCATGGCAGGTGATCCCACACACCCACTACACAGCCGCTTTAGACTGCTGCCATCAGGGAGGAGACTGAGGAGTCTCCAGGCTCGTACCAGCAGACTGAGAGACAGCTCTGTTCATCAGGCAGTCAGAATGCTAAACACTCTGCCTGCTCTGCCTCCCCTCCCATTTGAACTGCCTTAACACAAAAAACTTTCTCACACATTACCACTCAACACAAAGTTTTTAACACTGGACTGTGTCATCAAACGGGTTATTCACTAAACTCTCGGTCATGTGCTCATTCAGTTTGCACTACTTCTCATATTTGCACTAATGTTTGTATTACATTACTGCCTATAGTCATACTACTGTTTACATTCACTGTTTACATTTATTAATACGGTTTACATTTATTACTACTGTTTACATTTATTACTACTGTTTACATTTACACTACTTTTATATCTACACTACTGCTGATACATATACAGTATTCTCTGACTAGCCTTATCTAAGGATGCCAAATGTGCCTTATGTGCCTTACTGCATATGCCACTTTGCCTCTATACCAACATCAACTACCTCATACATATACTGTGTACATTAACTCATATGCTGCTGTGCCACTCTTTGCAAATGTCAATGCTAGAACCTTCAGTTTATTTTATAGATATACTTTTTATACTACTATGAAAAAACTCAGGACAGTATTACACTTTTATTATTTCATTTTATGCTTATGTTCATTGGGTGTTTGGTGTTTTAGGGGTGTTTGGTGTTTCAGTGTTGGTGTAAATTTTCATACTTTTATACTACTATGAAAAAACTCAGGACAGTGTTACACTTTTACTATTTTATGCTTATGTTTATTAAATGTTTTAGTGTTTAGATGGTTACTGTTGCACCGAGTGACTGAAACACAATTTCAATCCTGTGTATGTCCTGTACATATTGCAGTTCTGACAATAAAGCTGACTTTGACTTGACTTTTTTGACTTTGACAGTGTCTATTTTGTTTACATATACAGTAGGCGAGCCATGTTTGGTGCGCGCACACATGTCACCAGCTCCTCGTGATTCTCTACGAGCAGAGACTGGGACCAGAATGTTAGGTTCCCGTACCTCGTGGGTGGACGAACCTGTAAAATTATCAGTTCATCCTGGATCATCAGGTCCGGAACTGGTTTCCGTAGGAAGATTTCGAAGCAGCACTCGGACGGTACTGCGAAGCCTCACAGTCCCCAGCGGGTCTCTTTCATGGGAGACCACGCATGTTTACCGTTGGTGGGACGAATATTTTCCTTGGCAAACCCTCGCGGAGGGCATCCACTTGTTTGCGTCTTTGTTCCAACCTTGTCTGGACATGTTCCAGGGCTCTTCCGAGTCCCGTTGACTCAATCGGGTGCTGTAGGAAGGTGGACCTCTGGTTTTCTGGGAGGTCCGACAGCGTTAGCCAAAGATGGCACTGGGCGACAACTATTTCTGTCATTGCTTTGCCCTGGGAAATAGCTACTGTCCCTATCATGCTGAGCACGAGGTCAGAGGCACGACGGACCTCCTCTATATGACAGGTGACAGGTGCTCATTCAGTTTGCACTACTTCTCATATTTGCACTAATGTTTGTATTACATTACTGCCTATAGTCATACTACTGTTTACATTCACTGTTTACATTTATTAATACGGTTTACATTTATTACTACTGTTTTACATTTATTACTACTGTTTACATTTACACTACTTTTATATCTACACTACTGCTGATACATATACAGTATTCTCTGACTAGCCTTATCTAAGGATGCCAAATGTGCCTTATGTGCCTTACTGCATATGCCACTTTGCCTCTATACCAACATCAACTACCTCATACATATACTGTGTACATTAACTCATATGCTGCTTGCCACTCTTTGCAAATGTCAATGCTAGAACCTTCAGTTTATTTTATAGATATACTTTTTATACTTTTTATACTACTATGCAAAAACTCAGGACAGTATTACACTTTTATTATTTCATTTTATGCTTATGTTCATTAAATGTTTAGTGTTTTAGTGTTGGTGTAAATTTTCATACTTTTATACTACTATGCAAAAACTCAGGACAGTGTTACACTTTTACTATTTTATCCATCCATCCATCCATTTTCTTCCGCTTATCCGGGGTCGGGTCGCGGGGGTAGCAGCCTAAGTAGGGAGGCCCAGACTTCCCTCTCCCCAGCCACTTGGAGCAGCTCCTCTGGGGGAATCCCAAGGCGTTCCCAGGCCAGCCGAGAAACATAGTCCCTCCAGCGTGTCCTGGGTCTTCCTCTGGGTCTCCTCCCGGTGGGACATGCCCGGAACACCTCACCAGGGAGGCGTCCAGGAGGCATCCTAACCAGATGCCCGAGCCACCTCAACTGGCTCCTCTCGATGTGGAGAAGCAGCGGCTCTACTCCGAGTCCCTCCCGGATGACTGAGCTTCTCACCCTATCTCTAAGGGAGAGTCCAGACACCCTGCGGAGAAAACTCATTTCAGCCGCTTGTATCCGAGATCTCGTTCTTTCGGTCACAACCCAAAGCTCATGACCATAGATGAGGGTGGGAACGTAGATCGATCGGTAAATTGAGAGCTTTGCCTTTTGACTCAGCTCTCTCTTCACCACGACAGACCGGTACAGCGCCCGCTTCACTGCGGACGCTGCACCTATCCGCCTATCGATCTCACGCTCCAGTTTTCCCTCATTCGTGAACAAGACCCGAGATACTTAAACTCCTCCACTTGGGGCAGGACCTCCTCCCCGACCCGGAGAGGGCATGCTACCCTTTTCCGGCTCAAGACCATGGCCTCGGATTTGGAGGAACTGATCCTCATCCCGGCCGCATCACACTCGGCTGCAAACCGCTCCAGCGAAAGCTGTAGATCACGATCTGATGAAGCCAATAGGACCACATCATCTGCAAAAAACAGAGAAGCGATTCTAAGGCCACCAAAACGGATCCTCTCAACACCTTGGCTGCGCCTAGAAATTCTGTCCATAAAAGTTATGAACAGAATCGGTGACAAAGGGCAACCTTGGCGGAGTCCAACTCTCACCGGAAACGAGCTCTGACACCGGTCGTACAGGGACCTAACAGCCCATATCAATGGGCCTGGTACCCCATACTCCCGGAGTACCCCCCACAGAACCCCCCGAGGGACGCGGTCGAATGCCTTCTCCAAGTCCACAAAGCACATGTAAACTGGTTGGGCAAACTCCCACGCACCCTCCAGGACCCTGCTGAGGGTGTAGAGCTGGTCTAGTGTTCCACGACCAGGACGAAAACCACATTGCTCCTCCTGAATCCGAGGTTCGACTATCCGACGGACCCTCCTCTCCAGAACCCCTGAATAGACCTTACCAGGGAGGCTTAAGAGTGTGATCCCCCTATAGTTGGAACACACCCTACGGTCCCCCTTTTTGAATAGGGGAACCACCACCCCAGTCTGCCAATCCAAGGGAACTGCCCCCGATGTCCACGCGATATTGCAGAGTCGCGTAAGCCAACACAACCCCACAACATCCAGAGCCCTAAGGAACTCAGGACGAATCTCATCCACCCCCGGAGCCCTGCCACCACGGAGCTTTTTAACCACCTCGGCGACCTCAGCACCAGAGATTGGAGAGCCCGACCCAAAATCCCCAGGCTCCGCTTCCTCAGTGGAAGACGTGCCAGTAGGATTGAGGAGGTCTTCGAAGTATTCCGCCCACCGACTCACAACATCCCGAGTTGAGGTCAACAGCACGCCATCCCCACCATAAATGGTGTTGGTCGCGTACCGCTTCCCCCCCCGAGACGCCGGATGGTGGACCAGAATCGCCTCGAAGCCGTACGGAAGTCATTCTCCATGGCCTCTCCGAACTCCTCCCACGCCCGAGTTTTTGCCTCAGCAACCACCCGAGCCGCATGTCGCTTGGACTGCCGGTACCTATCTGCTGCTTCCGGGGTCCCACAGGCCAAAAAGGCCCAATAGGACTCCTTCAGCTTGACAGCATCCCTCACCGCCGGTGTCCACCACCCGGTTCGAGGGTTGCCACCACGACAGGCACCAACAACCTTGCGGCCACAACTCTGATAAGCTACCTCGACAATAGAGGCGCGGAACATGGCCCACTTGGGCTCAATGTCCCCCGCCTCCCTCGGAACGTGTTCAAAGCTCTCCCGGAGGTGGGAGTTAAAGCTCCGTCTTACGGGAGACTCTGCCAGACGTTCCCAGCAGACCCTCACAATACGTTTGGGCCTGCCAGGTCTGACCGGCATCCTCCCCCACCATCGGAGCCAACTCATCACCAGGTAGTGGTCAGTTGACAGCTCCGCCCCTCTCTTCACCCGAGTGTCCAAGACATGCGGCCGCAGATCAGATGAGACGACAACAAAGTCGATCATCGAGCTGCGACCTAGGGTGTCCTGGTGCCAAGAGCACATATGGACACCCTTATGCCTGAACATGGTGTTCGTTATGGACAATCCATGACGAGCACAGAAGTCCAACAACAGAACACCACTCGGGTTCAGATCAGGGGGGCCGTTCCTCCCAACCACACCCCTCCAGGTCTCACTGTCATTGCCCACGTGAGCGTTGAAGTCCCCCAGCAGAACAAGGGAGTCCCCAGGAGGCGCACCCTCCAATACCCCCTCCAAGGACTCCAAAAAGGGTGGGTAATCTGCGCTGCCGTTTGGCGCATAGGCACAAACAACAGTCAGAGCCCGTCCCCCCACACGTAGGCGAAGGGAGGCTACCCTCTCGTTCACCGGGGTGAACCCCAACGTACAGGCACCAAGATGGGGGCAACAAGTATGCCCACTCCTGCTCGGCGCCTCTCACCAGGGGCAACTCCAGAGTGGAAGAGTGTCCAACCCCTCTCAAGGAAACTGGTTCCAGAGCCAGAGCCATGTGTTGAGGTGAGTCCGACTATTTCTAGCCGGAACCTCTCAACCTCACAGACTAACTCAGGCTCCTTCCCCACCAGAGAGGTGACATTCCATGTCCCAATGGCCAACTTCTGTAGCTTGGATCAGACCGCCAGGGTCCCAGTCCTCGGCCATCACCCATTCCACAATGCTATTTTATGCTTATGTTTATTAAATGTTTCAGTGTTTTAGTGTTTAAATGGTTACTATTGCACCGAGGGACTGAGAGAAACGTAATTTCAATCCTGTGTATGTCCTGTACATATTGCAGTTCTGACAATAAAGTTGACTTTGACTTTGACTTGACTATGGCCTCGGTTATGGCTTGCTCGTCCTTTGTTATCTGGATATCCTGTAGTTTTTCCGCCAGGTAGGCCTGTACCATGCTCAACGTATTCATTACGCGAGCCGCAAGGCCTTGGGCCTTGTAACACCTCTCGAGTTGTTTCTCCGAAGCGCGACAGGCTTTGCCGGGCAGCGTTGGTCTCATCCCCGTGGCTGTGGGGGCCAGGTGAGCCGCCAGAGACTCCTCTATTGGGGGTGCGCTGGCAAGGCCCGAATGAACACCGCAACATGAAACAGATCAGAAGCATGGTGTGGTTTTTCTCAGTTATTATCCTGGTTAGAGATTCATGAGTCTAACAGCCTCAGGGTAGAAGTTGTTCCTCAGTCTAGTGGTTCTACACTTAATGCTCCTTAACCTCCTTCATGAGGGGAACAGGGCAAAAAGTGTGTGTGCTGGGTGAGTGAGGTCCTTCATGATGCAGGTGTCCCTCTTCCTGCATCTGGAGGTGTAGGTGTCTGTGATGGTGGGGAGACTGACTCCAACAGACTTTTGTGCAGCCTTCACCACTCTCTTCAGAGCTTTTCTTTCTGCATCTGTGCAGCCTCCATGCCACAAGTTGATGCTGGAGCAGCTATGCTCTCCACTGTTCCTTCAAGTACAGTACTCTGCCTTCAAGTTAGGTGATATGGTAAAAGTAAGTTACTGAAATTACTATTACCAATACCAACAAGAAATGTTGGGCCCGATCAGAGGATTCTGGATTCTTGGGAGCCTAAATGTGAATAACGGAAGAAATTGCACACAGTTTATAGAAAAGAAATAAAAATAACTGAATGGAGTAAAATATTCAGTTTGCATATACATGACAATAATAGCAAAATTGTGCGCGTGTTGGAAAAATAACAAATTAGAATAAAGTATTTACAAAACAAACAAAAAATAATAATACAGAATAGGATACAAGGTAATGGAAATAAGCCTATCTGTGTAGTAAAGTTTGACTCAAAAGGAAACTTTAATAGATCTTTAGCTTCTCAGGATGTCCAATGCAATTCAAATTCACAGTTTTCAGAGTTAATTCAAGTTCTCCTTTGTTGTGACCAGTGGGGGTCACTACCAGTTTTTGTTCAATCTTTTGTGCTGGGGGCTCGCCATCAAATTTCTTCTCAGCAACACGTGCATGGGTGAGATTTGCACCCACTCCAAAAACCTGACCTGGAACAAGGTCAGAATAACTGGAGGTTATGCACCATAACCAATGTTCCCTGAGGGAGGGGAACAAGGTGCAACAGAAACGTATGGGAATTGCGCTCCCGCGCGGTTCACCTGTGAAGACTCTCATCACGCCTGTCAAGGCCAATGAGATTGCTGCATGAGCAGGAGGCTCCTCCCTCCTGCTATAAAACAGGCAGTGTGTCTCATTTCCATCATTTGCAAGCACTTCGCCGAGCTTTGTTAAAAGCATTGAAGGGGCCGACTTGTGTTGCACCTTGTTCCCCTCCCTCAGGGAACATTGGTTATGGTGCATAACCTCCAGTTCCCTTTTGGTCGGGTCACTACGGTGCAACAGAAACGTATGGAAACATACCATCACGCCCCGGAAATGCATAAGCAGAGAATTTAGGCCTTATGTCTGACAGCAGGAGCACGTTCATTTCTCCTGTGCTGAAAGAACAGCCTGAGTGACGTTACACATTGTCACGTCTAGGGATGGGTCCGATCCAGTATCCGATATCCGATACCAGCATAATTTAAGTATCGGATATCAGATCCAACCTGCCGATATTTCCGATCCAGCTTCAAAGAGCACTTGTGTTCCATCACATTCTGTGACTGCCATCTTAACATTGTGTGAGTTAAACCCAACAAAGACACTCTTGAGCCTTACAACAGGAAACTCACTAACTTTAACAGCACACAAGAGGCAGCTCTATACCACACACATGTCCTTCTTACTCATGGTGCAGCTGGAAAAAAAATAAATAAATAATAATAATGAATTTAATTTATAACGCAATTTTCATTAATGAAAATCTCAGTTTGGGATTTGGCTTTGAAAACCGCTAAGCATGATGGGAAAGACAACACAGCCCACTCCCCTTAACCACTAAGAGAGTGGATTTTGTTGTCTTTCCCATAATGCATAGCGGTTTTTTAGTATTCCAGGTTTAGGTGCAGTTGGAAAACAAAAAAAACGCTTAGCATTATGGGAAAGACAACACAGCCCACTCCCCTTAACCACTATAAGAGTGGATTTTGTCGTCTTTCCCATAATGCTTAGCGGTTTTTTAGTTTTCCAGCTGCACTTAAAGCTGGAAAACTAAAAAAACCACTAAGCATTATGGGAAAGACAACAAAATCCACTCTCTTAGTGGTTAAGGGGAGTAGGCTGTGTTGTTTTTCCCATCATGCTTAACGTTTTTTTAGTTTTTCCAGCTGCACCATGAGTAAGAAGGACATGTGTGTGGTATAGAGCTGCCTCTTGTGTGCTGTTAAAATTTGTGAGTTTCCTTTTGTAAGGCTAAAGAGTGTCTTCATTGGGTTTATCTCACAGAATGTTAAAATGAATAGTCTCAGTACAAAATTTTCATTATACAGATTCACATACCTGAACAGTATCGGATTGGAAAAGTATCGGTATCGGTCGATACTCAGTTTTTAAGTATCGGATCGGAAGTGATAAATGTGGATCAATGCATCTCTAGTCATGTCTAAGCTGTAGAATTTTATGAACGTGTTAGGAGATGCCCAGTTTGCAGCAGAACAAATATCTGCCACTGGGACACCTTTAAACAGAGCCCAGGAGGTGGCCAGGCCTCTTGTTGAATGTTCGTGCACCCCACTGGGTGCTTGTTCACCTTTACTACTGTATGCTAGAAATAGCCTCTGTAACCCAGTGGGAGAGGCGTTATTTAGATAAAGCTTTACCAGTAGCAGGTCTAGCGAAGCACACAAACAACTGATTAGTTTTACGCCAGCTCCTTGTTCTCTCCATATATATGCGTAATGCACGTACTGGGCAGAGAGCGTTCATGCGTTTCTGCTCCACAGTGACAACTGGAGGTGGAGGGAAGGCTGACAGCTCAAAAGACAAACTCTTATAAGATAAAGAGGGTACTTTAGGGACGTAGGCCGGATTGGGGCGTAACGTCACCTTGGAGCCATCATGTGTATACTTTGTGCACAGGTGATGCACTGAGAGTGCATGAAGGTCACTCACCCATTTCGCAGAGCACAGAGCTAAGAGAAGAGCTGTTTTATAGGACAGTATGTCCATGTTAACACTCTCAAGAGGATCAAACGGGGTGTCACAGAAAGCGTCTAGGACCAAGGTCAGATCCCACTGAGGCGCTAAAGTTCTGCATGGAGGCCTTAAATGCAGCGCTCCTTTCATGAACCTGATTACAAGAGGATGGGAGCCGGGTGATTTCCCCCCATCCCTCATGACATGCAGAAATGGCAGACAGATGGACTTTATTTGTAGAAAAGGATCGACCCGTCTCCACCAGGTCTTGTAGAAAAGTGAGAACCTGAGGAATAGTACTGGAGAAGGAAACAATGGGCCTCATGCACGAACCGTTCGTACGCACAGATTTGTTCTTAAACTGTGCGTACGAGCGATTTAGGATCATTTGTGGCATTCAACAATGTTTTCGTATCCTAAGATTTTTTTCAGATACGAACAAAATTTACGTGTGGTCCAGAGCTGTCGTATATTTTACGAGCAGTCGGTCTGCTGTCATCCAGACGGATTTCCTTCACTAATAACTTCATATTTCGTCAAAGGTGGGCACATGAACGCAAGGGACCGCTAAAGCACTAATCCGCTTACAGTGGACCTAAACTTTTTGTCAGCGTTTTTGTGGTTTGACTAACTTTAATAATTCATAAGCGGATTTGTGCTATTTTTATTTAAAATGCAGTACCGCTAATAACTAATTATCTATCAGTAAAAAACAAATAAACTTATTACAGGCTCTTATGCTGGCCACGTAACTGCTTGTTTTGCCTTTTTCTCCTCCCTCACCGTAAAGAGCAAAGAGGAGGGGGGGCAGAGGGGAGAACAGACACGGATCTACCATGTAGCAAATGATGCCGTTGCTTGGGGTCCCAAATCTGCAGGGGTCCGGCCCCGCCGCGCCCCGGCCAGTCACCTACATCACTAACATTGCTAATGCTTGTTAATGTACATTTAACATAAAAATAATTATAGTTACGATGAAAACGATCTTAAAAACACAATACAAAAACCGGTCGATTTCTGTATTCCCCTACTAAAAATGGACTATTCCATCTTGACATCTTCCGGGTCAGAGGTGAACTCAGGGGCTAATTCTGTGGCTAGCTGCTTGTGCTGGGTTTCTTGGATAAATCCGCAGAGAACCCCGCTGTTTCAAGCCAAATTAACGCGGCCGGAGGATTTTATTGTGTGTTTTGTGTCGACCACTCGACGGTGAGTCGTTAGTTTTATGTATTTTAGTTACTTTTCATTAAATCTGTTGACTACCTATAGAATCTTGACATCTTCCGGGTCAGAGGTGAACTGGACGCTAACTCTGTGTCTAGCTGGTTGTGCTGGGTTACTAATGGATAAATCCGCAGAGAACCCCGCTGTTTCAAGCCAAATTAACGCGGCCGGAGGATTTTATTGTGTGTTTTGTGTCGACCATTCGACGGTGAGTCGTTAGTTTTATGTATTTGGGTTACTTTTATGTATAAATGCGGTGGCGAAACGCCCGTGTATTTCAGATTTAAAAGTGGTCTTAGGGATTAAAAGATCATTCTTTTTTGTTAATTTCGTGGCCGAATAGAATATATGTACGTAAAGTATTAAATAAATCCTTTGATTTTTGTAAT
Organism: Garcialebias charrua; assembly: GCA_038048925.1. Lineage (NCBI taxonomy): Eukaryota > Metazoa > Chordata > Actinopteri > Cyprinodontiformes > Rivulidae > Garcialebias > Garcialebias charrua. The sequence continues at coordinate 40,187 of JBBPBX010002875.1, forward strand.
TTCATCCTTTTAGGATCATTTTTGTTACTTTTCAGTTGGCAGTGTAGTGCAAATATTGCATAACGCTGCCGGCTATATATAAATATATATAAATATATATATATATATATATATATAAATATATATATATATATATATATATATAAATATATATATATAAATATATATATATAAATATATAATATAAATATATATATAAATATATAAATATATAAATAGCGGATTAGATTAGCTTCCCCTAATTTTCATAAGACATTTGTGCTTTTGAAA
>JBBPBX010002875.1:45839-69394 GCA_038048925.1 Garcialebias charrua
GGCCTGGCCACCTCCTGGGCTCTGTTTAAAGGTGTCCCAGTGGCAGATATTTGTTCTGCTGCAAACTGGGCATCTCCTAACACGTTCATAAAATTCTACAGCTTAGACATGACTAGAGATGCATTGATCCACATTTATCACTTCCGATCCGATACTTAAAAACTGAGTATCGACCGATACCGATACTTTTCCAATCCGATACTGTTCAGGTATGTGAATCTGTATAATGAAAATTTTGTACTGAGACTATTCATTTTAACATTCTGTGAGATAAACCCAATGAAGACACTCTTTAGCCTTACAAAAGGAAACTCACAAATTTTAACAGCACACAAGAGGCAGCTCTATACCACACACATGTCCTTCTTACTCATGATGCAGCTGGAAAAACTAAAAAAAGTTAAGCATGATGGGAAAAACAACACAGCCTACTCCCCTTAACCACTAAGAGAGTGGATTTTGTTGTCTTTCCCATAATGCTTAGTGGTTTTTTTAGTTTTCCAGCTTTAAGTGCAGCTGGAAAACTAAAAAACCGCTAAGCATTATGGGAAAGACGACAAAATCCACTCTCTTAGTGGTTAAGGGGAGTGGGCTGTGTTGTCTTTCCCATAATGCTAAGCGTTTTTTTTGTTTTCCAACTGCACCTAAACCTGGAATACTAAAAAACCGCTATGCATTATGGGAAAGACAACAAAATCCACTCTCTTAGTGGTTAAGGGGAGTGGGCTGTGTTGTCTTTCCCATCATGCTTAGCGGTTTTCAAAGCCAAATCCCAAACTGAGATTTTCATTAATGAAAATTGCGTTATAAATTAAATTCATTATTATTATTTATTTATTTTTTTTCCAGCTGCACCATGAGTAAGAAGGACATGTGTGTGGTATAGAGCTGCCTCTTGTGTGCTGTTAAAGTTAGTGAGTTTCCTGTTGTAAGGCTCAAGAGTGTCTTTGTTGGGTTTAACTCACACAATGTTAAGATGGCAGTCACAGAATGTGATGGAACACAAGTGCTCTTTGAAGCTGGATCGGAAATATCGGCAGGTTGGATCTGATATCCGATACTTAAATTATGCTGGTATCGGATATCGGATACTGGATCGGACCCATCCCTAGACGTGACAATGTGTAACGTCACTCAGGCTGTTCTTTCAGCACAGGAGAAATGAACGTGCTCCTGCTGTCAGACATAAGGCCTAAATTCTCTGCTTATGCATTTCCGGGGCGTGATGGTATGTTTCCATACGTTTCTGTTGCACCGTAGTGACCCGACCAAAAGGGAACTGGAGGTTATGCACCATAACCAATGTTCCCTGAGGGAGGGGAACAAGGTGCAACACAAGTCGGCCCCTTCAATGCTTTTAACAAAGCTCGGCGAAGTGCTTGCAAATGATGGAAATGAGACACACTGCCTGTTTTATAGCAGGAGGGAGGAGCCTCCTGCTCATGCAGCAATCTCATTGGCCTTGACAGGCGTGATGAGAGTCTTCACAGGTGAACCGCGCGGGAGCGCAATTCCCATACGTTTCTGTTGCACCTTGTTCCCCTCCCTCAGGGAACATTGGTTATGGTGCATAACCTCCAGTTATTCTGACCTTGTTCCAGGTCAGGTTTTTGGAGTGGGTGCAAATCTCACCCATGCACGTGTTGCTGAGAAGAAATTTGATGGCGAGCCCCCAGCACAAAAGATTGAACAAAAACTGGTAGTGACCCCCACTGGTCACAACAAAGGAGAACTTGAATTAACTCTGAAAACTGTGAATTTGAATTGCATTGGACATCCTGAGAAGCTAAAGATCTATTAAAGTTTCCTTTTGAGTCAAACTTTACTACACAGATAGGCTTATTTCCATTACCTTGTATCCTATTCTGTATTATTATTTTTTGTTTGTTTTGTAAATACTTTATTCTAATTTGTTATTTTTCCAACACGCGCACAATTTTGCTATTATTGTCATGTATATGCAAACTGAATATTTTACTCCATTCAGTTATTTTTATTTCTTTTCTATAAACTGTGTGCAATTTCTTCCGTTATTCACATTTAGGCTCCCAAGAATCCAGAATCCTCTGATCGGGCCCAACATTTCTTGTTGGTATTGGTAATAGTAATTTCAGTAACTTACTTTTACCATATCACCTAACTTGAAGGCAGAGTACTGTACTTGAAGGAACAGTGGAGAGCATAGCTGCTCCAGCATCAACTTGTGGCATGGAGGCTGCACAGATGCAGAAAGAAAAGCTCTGAAGAGAGTGGTGAAGGCTGCACAAAAGTCTGTTGGAGTCAGTCTCCCCACCATCACAGACACCTACACCTCCAGATGCAGGAAGAGGGACACTTGCATCATGAAGGACCCCACTCACCCAGCACACTCACTTTTTGCCCCGTTCCCCTCATGAAGGAGGTTAAGGAGCATTAAGTGTAGAACCACTAGACTGAGGAACAACTTCTACCCTGAGGCTGTTAGACTCATGAATCTCTAACCAGGATAATAACTGAGAAAAAACACACCATGCTTATGATCTGTTTCATGTTGCGGTGTTCATTCGTGCTAATCTGCTCAAACAGACTCATGTTCATGCTGCTGTTTTGACATAATGTTTTTATGCTATTAGTGCTGTGTGTATTATTTAGCTGATGTTTTTCTTAGTTCATATCTTAGATGTTATTAGTTTTTCTTTTACATTTTATTGTTGGATGTAACTGAGACCCTGTGTACATAATTTCGTTCCACCACGAGATGCGAATGACAAATAAATCTCTCTGACCACACACACACACAAATACACACACGGTTTGCTATATTTACATGGACCTTGCATTGATTTCTATTCATTTTTCATTCACTAGCCTAGCATGACTGTTACCCTAACCATTGCCAGTACATAACTAACCTAATCCTAACCGATCTTCAATTCATGCCTTAATCTTAAACCTAACCTATAACCCACAAACATCACTGCATCTTATGGGGCCTGTGCTTTGGACCCCATAAGAAACAGTAGGTCCTCAAAAAGTACGTGTTGGACAAATGGGCTTCACACAGTAACAAATGCAAAGACATCCTTGAAACACTTGGTACATTTGATGGTTCTGTCAAAAATCAGCTTTAAAAGCAACATTGCTATTCATAATTTCAAATATGGCAACCCAAGAGCAAGTTTATTTAAATGCTGCGGTCAAAGGAAAAAAAAAAACTACCGGTAATTAAAATCTGTTTACCGTCCTTTTGTGTAAGTTTACTTTAAACTAGGGATGTCCGATAATATCGGCCTACCGATATTATCGGACCGATATTGGCATAAAAATGTAAAATCTCTACATATCGGTATCGGTTTTTCTTCCGATAACAAAAGCCCGATAATTCACATTTTATTTAACAATGAAAAATTATAGTAGGCTGTATATTTTACTTGTTATTTTAGTTGACATTACATGTTCCAAGCTCTTTTACAGCTACAATGTTTAATTTTATTTGTTATTTAAAATTTGTCCTAGCTATAGTGGGTATTGTCAGGATTATCTCAGGGAGAGCATGATCCAACCTATTGTTTAAGTTTTTTTTAAATAAATATGGCAGTTTTTCCATAACTTCAGTTGAAATGGTTCTTATTTTCTACAGACTGTTTGCCTATGGAATGTATCCAGTGGGGCAACACAATAAAGCAGACAAAATGTCCCTGACAGGAGATATATAATTTCACCTTAAAGGTTCAGTATGCAGTTTCTGTAGAACTGCAGCAGTTAGAAATATTTTCAACAGGCAAAGCATTCTGATCCCTCCCCCTCAGAGCCATATGTGGCTCTGCCCCCTTGTGGTCTGTTGAATTTCAAATTCAAGCTCTGTTTTTATTGGCTGATTCAAATTCAAGCTCTGTTTTTATTGGCTGGTTACAAACTCTGTTTTTATTGGCTGGAAAATGGCGGGTCACCTTTTCTTTTTAGAAATGCTTATTTACCACCTGGAGAAGCAAGGGGACAATATTTTTTTTAATTTTTTTTCAGAGATTACCTGGCTAACATCAGTCTGTCAGGAGGTAGTGACAGAGTGAAGAAATATGTTCATAAAAAAAGCTACATACTGCAGCTTTAATATCGGTTTGCAATATCGGTTAATATCGTAATCGGAAATTAAGTGTTAAACAATATCGGCATATCGAATATCGGCAAAAAAGTCAATATCGAGCATCTCTACTTTAAACACAACACCATTCAAAAGTTTTACTTGTGACTAAAAAAGCTGCACCACACACACACACACACACACGCACACACACACACATACACACACACACACACACACACACACACACACACACACACACACACACACAATATAACTATGTTAAATTACAAATACCTTTGCTTTCACAATGGTCTTCTCATCTGGATATAACGTCTGTTTCAAAATGCTGATTAGATAAGTCCCAACAAGCCTTTCCCCCCTGCTCTCAGCGAATCAGGTGTCTTTTCAACTCGGGTAAAATGGTTCAAAAAGGCTGGTTCCTACCACATAACCCATGATTGGGTTGGTTTTCCAGGAAAAAGGAGAATAATTCCTACAGCCTTTGTTGAAAACGGTCATCAAATGTAATTAATTCCAACCAGAGACTTGTTCAGTTATCTGGGGTCAGTTGTCTTGAAGGGTGATCATGTGCTGCTAGTGCTGAGCAGTTCTTCATTGCTTTGTTCCCATCTTTTGTTGTATTTTTCAGCTCATCTGCAGTCAAAATCTTCTCTCTTCAATCTTCAGATCTGATCCAAGTCTTCAGGGCTTCACAACAGTGTTCCATCTCTGCCCGAAATGACTGACCGACTTTCATCTGCTATTTGTCTTTTTAAACTCATCACTTATCTCTGATTGGCTTGTTTCTGATCCAACATCCATTTTGAAGACCTGTCAACCATTTTGAAGACTTTAACAGTTTGTCTCCTTTTTTCCCCAACTTGCTCAGCTGTCTAAACTGTGTACTTCTACGTGTTGTAAGCTCATGACAAGTGCTTTGCGTAACATCCTCATATCTGGGCATCGCCTTAACCACACGGCTGTTTCCTGTGACGTGCATCAAGTGACAGTTTCTCAATTTTGAACTTTGCGCTACTTAATCCTAAACATGAAAAAAAAATCTTAATAGAGATGTATAAAAACCTTTCTAAAATCACTTGACTTAACAATTAAGAGTGAAATCCAGCTCTAACTGTTAAAATCAATTAATGAATACTTATTTGATCACAAAATAATTTAGAAAGGAACTTTTGCCTACAAAAAATATATTAGATTGTTTCTGCACATTGAAATACATAAGATCTTTATTCTAATCAACACACCCATAAAACTACTTTTATTGATCATTCAGTAAGACTGCTTGATATTAAATGTCCATCTCCACCAGACATGTGCATTCTGACCTCAATACCTCTTTTCATCCACCTAACTTGACAGTGGGGATGGAGTGAGAGTGTTGTCAAAGTTGAGGCAGAAGTTTTGAGTGGACTTGGCAACACTGTTCGGACCAATGAGAAGTACGGTATTTAATTTGAGAAAATTGGGCTCCATCCAGATTTTGATGTCAGTTAAGCAATGGGTGAGGGTGGAGTGGGTATTGGTGTTTATGGATGCTGCTGATTTAGAGAGCTGGTTGACACGGCATTGGGTTATGACCGAAAGAACAAGATCTCGGATACAAGCGGCTGAAATGAGTTTTCTCCGCAGGGTGGCTGGACTCTCCCTTAGAGATAGGGTGAGAAGCTCAGTCATCCGGGAGGGACTCGGAGTAGAGCCGCTGCTTCTCCACATCGAGAGGAGCCAGTTGAGGTGGCTCGGGCATCTGGTTAGGATGCCTCCTGGACGCCTCCCTGGTGAGGTGTTCCGGGCATGTCCCACCGGGAGGAGACCCAGAGGAAGACCCAGGACGCGCTGGAGGGACTATGTTTCTCGGCTGGCCTGGGAACGCCTTGGGATTCCCCCAGAGGAGCTGCTCCAAGTGGCTGGGGAGAGGGAAGTCTGGGCCTCCCTACTTAGGCTGCTACCCCCGCGACCCGACCCCGGATAAGCGGAAGAAATGGATGGATGGATGGATGCAGAGAAGAAAGGTAGATGTTTTATGTGTCCAAGAGACCAAGTGGAAGGGCAGCAAGGCTCGCAGCATTGGAGCAGGGTTCAAACTGTTTTACCATGGTGTGGATAGAAAGAGAAATGGAGTAGGGGTGGTCCTGAAGGAGGAGTTGGCAAAGAATGTAGTAGAGGTGAAGAGAGTGTCAGATAGGGTGATGTGCCTGAAGGTAGAAGTAGAAGGTCTGATGCTAAACAGTCAGTGGTTATGCTCCACAGGTTGGATGTGATGGGGAGGAGAAAGATACATTTTGGAAAGATTTGGATGAAGTGATAGAGAGTACTGTATTCCCAGGGAGGAAAGAGTAGTGATCGGAGCAGACCTGAATGGACATGTTCATTAATAATAATAATGAATTTAATTTATAACGCACTTTTCATTAATGAAAATCTCAAAGTGCTACAAAGTGCAACAGAATTAAATGTCAATAAAACAAGTAATAAAACAAATAAAATCAATAACAGTATCAAAGATAGAATCATGAGGAGGCAGAGTATGCTCGGTTAAAAAGAAAGGTCTTCAAGCCGCTCTTAAAGTCAACCAGTGACTGTGGGGCTTTCAGGCAGTCAGGAAGAGAGTTCCACAGGCGGGGGGCAGCCACACTGAAAGCCCGGTCTCCCATGGTCCTTAATTTGGTTCTCGGAATGTGAAGTAGATTACTGTTCTGTGACCGTAGAGACCGGGTGGATGAGTATGGTGCAAGAATGTCCTTTAGATAATCTGGTGAAGTTCCGTGTAAGCATTGGTGTGTAATGAGAGCAGTTTTGTACTGAATTCTGTAGGTGACAGGAAGCCAATGAAGGTTATGGAGAATGGGTGTAATATGTTCAAATTTACGAACTCTCAACAAAATCCTTGCTGCACTGTTTTGAATATATTGAAGCTTTTGAAGGTATTTGCCAGGGATTCCAATAAACAGGGAGTTGCAGTAGTTGAGCCTGGAGGAGACAAAAGCATGGAAGAGCTTCTCAGCATTAGAAAAGGTTAGGGATGGGCGAAGTCTGGAGATGTTTTGATGTTTCATTCATTCATTCAACCTTTATTTAAACAGATAAATCACATTGAGCCTCAAAGACTCATTTACAAGTGAGATCTGTTGGACAGACAAAAGTGGTGAAAAATGATACATAGGGTTTGGAGACAAAAAAAATCCTAATGTAGGATATTTAGGGGGTCAGTATTAAACTGACACCCTCTACCTTAATTATTTACTTATCCAGATTGAATAGTAATTTACGGATTCTTTTCTTTTTCAGTTTACCCGATATTTCTGTGATCGTTATGATGGACAAATAAACAATAAAGCCATTAAGTGACGAGGAGATGTTGATTTTAATTGGTATGCCAGGAGACACTACCCTTTATTTAAAATAAATCAACTAAAATTAACACCATTACACTTGATTGACAGATTTTACTTTCTTGCAATTCAACACGTCAGCACATTTAAATTGCAACAACAAACATAGTAATGAGTTGACATATTACTTTTTATCTGTGGCTCTTATCTTAAAAATGTAGTTACCAGCTTAGAATTTGAGATAAGAGAGTTTTAAGAGGAATAGGGAGAGGTTGGAGAGGTTTAAGAGGAAGTTATTTGTCTTGAGTATGTTACCAGAAATGACACTTCCCATCAGACTTCTGCTGAATCCCAGGTACGTTTGTAAACTGACTCATTACCTTTTAAGCCGACAGCCTGGTAAGAGAAGACCTTAGCCTTTCAGATGCACAGAGTCCTTGCAGACCCGTGTGTCCGAACGGGTTATTCGTTTACTTTTCAACGTCTCCTGGGTCCGCGTTGATCATCAGAAAATGCGTCAGCTCCTGGTTGACTTCAAGACAAGATGTTTCTCAAAGGAAGTTCATTAAGAACTTGGAGCTTTTTAGCTCTGATGAATTTATGGAGGCATCCATAAATTCTTGGCTGATGAACCAGTCTTTGACTTAGTGACTAGTTTATCTAGCCATGAGAGACAGAGAACTTTCAGGTCTCTGTCCATTCCAAACTCTGAACGTTCACGGAAGCAAATGTTTTTTCTAAAGTCTTGAGACCAGAAAACAGTCTTCTGATTGGTCAGAAGGGAAGAGAGGAGAATGCAGACACGTCAAAGAGTTCACTTTAACGTTATCAGGATTCAAGGTGAGAGTCAGAGCAGAGAGAAATTGTTTAGAGGAGACACAGAGTGCTGGAGCCGTTCTCATGAAAACAACGGATTAACCGACTTCTCCATTTTCTAAACAAAACTGCCGGCCACTCTGACACGGCCCTTCACCTTTCACACAGTTCTTTGAACACCATCGTTGGTGCAGAATAAACCAGCATACTGTATAACACATGTGATTATAAAACATATTGTAAAGATACAACACTGCTCATGAATAACATAGGTGATTGCTTTGATTATATTAGTATTAGAACAAAATCAAAGAATAGAAATACTGTAGTCTCTTTGTGAATGCATATGTTGTTTGATTCAAACTAAACAAGACTAAATGTCCGTTTACTAAAAGGTCAGTAAAGGTCATCACTGGAACAGTTCAAAAAGACGTGTCATGTCCACTACACTAACGTATTTTTGATTTCTGCACACAGATCAAACATATGATGATGAAAAAAAGTCTCGCACACAAGCACATAATGACGCCGACATTACGCAGAAGGGGGTGGGGGGGACTCAAAGGTGGCTACGGTACTCTTGGGGGGGTGGGGTCTGCCAGCCACAGCCAGAAACGAAGCCAAAGTTTCTGAAACGATGACAAATGTTTATTCAGCTGGGCTCCACTGACGTCCATGGAGTAAAAGATTTGGGAGGGCGAGAGCATCAAGTTTACAAAACATCACAGGTGTTTTGAAATAAGATGGCCTAACAAGGCCAGTCAGGGAGCAGAATGTCAGATAACATGATTGTTTTGGGAACAGGCAGAACTTTAATGGTATCAACCTTCAGTCTGTGTCGGTCCACTCGCTTCAGAAATGGCCACATTAAAAATGACCATACCAATGGAACCTGCCTCAGAAAATCCCCAAGATGTAATCCATTCAGCCAAAAGTCTGGTTTCTCGAGACATGAAACAAGCCATCATGTAAGGCAGGCAGCCTGACCAGGTCCAGATTAGCCGCCTTCTTACTTTTGTGTTGATAGACCAGGAACCAGCCAAATCCAAAAAGCAGGAACCAGTTATCATAAATCCAATTAAATATGCGTCCTTAAGATCCACAGATGACAGCAGAGATAGACACGTCATCAAGTCTTCCAAGTCGATGAGATATCCAGCTGTGTGCATGCCAACAGGGCAAATCAGCTCACCTACAGCCTGTCTTCTTGTTGAAGAAATGTTATCAGTTGTGTTGAGGGACTAACTGACCAAATTGAAGTCCATATTTATGATTCGGAAGATTTTGCAGAAGAGAGGCTCTCAGACAGTTTCACAGACAAGACAAAGCAAAAGCAAAGCGGAGACCGAGAGGAGACGTCCTCCCTTGAGGGAGAGCAAGTGTTGAATGAAACAAGAAATAGGTATGAATATATATAAGAAGGAAAATAAGGAGATGGGACATAGAAATGTTGGTGAAGGAAACAGAGGGGATGAGGAAGTGATGGGTAGGTTTGGTGTCAAGGAAAGAAACCAGGAAGGACAGATGGTGGTGGATTTTGCCAAGAGAATGGAAATGGCTATAGTCAATACCTATTTCCAAAAGAGGGAGGAACATAGAGTGACCTATAAGAGTGGAGGAAGGAGTACGCAGGTCGACTACATTCTGTGTAGAAGAGGAAACCTGAGGGAGATTGGAGACTGTAAGGTTGTGGCAGGGGAGAGCATGGCCAGACAGCATCGGATGGTTGTGTGTAGAATGACTGTTGTTGTGAAGAAGAGAAAAAAAGTAAAATCAGAGAAGAAGACCAAATGGTGGAAGCTAAAGAAGAACGAATGTTGTGATAAATTCAGAGACGAGCTGTTAAAGATGTTCAGGTAGGAGTTACACTGTGGAGAAGATATATACTGTATATATATATATATATTTTGGCTTGTCTGAGAAGCAGTGATGGATCCTGGTGAGTGGAAGGAGCAATTTATCCACCAGCAGGTGTAATGGTGGAGCAAGGGGGTGCCCAGTGGTGGCCTTGCCCCCCATAGATTAATATTATGCCACCCAAATAATTTGAGGAGACTATACTTTTAAGCAAAAATAAAAGCTGGAAAGCAAAATTTCCTCAAATAATTGGGGTGGCTGGTTTACATACATATACAGCAGTGGCCATCTTGGATTTTGATGTGGCAACCCAATCTTTAGTGACTGTTCCTATGCTTAAATGCAGCCACACACCAAAATGTAAGTTGGTACCCAACATCTTTTTCAATTTATAAAGCTCACAAGATGGACAGACGGAGGAGTCCTGTTCTCCTCTTCTCACCGCAATGGAGGACAAAAAAAAAGGAAAGGGTACAAGTAGAGGGAAAAAAGAGGTGTAGGCCTAAAAAAAGCTAGCTAGATATAACTTTAGAACGATCCAGTGGAACCCTCATGCTGCTCATGGGTCAAAATGAGTCATGAGGCCTCAGTTTTAACACTGAGGACTTGTGGGTCTTTTTGTTACAAAGGCAGCAGGAGGGTTCAAATAGTTTCTTTGCCAAGTTTTAGTTATGCGTTTATTCAACACTGGTTTCTGTTAGAGGTGTTCAAAAGTCTTTATGTTTTAAACTTCTTATATTTTATCATTTTAAACTTTACTTTCCTAGTTCATCAAGTGTTCTGAGTTTCACAGGGTTTATTGTGACCTGACCTTGTTCCTGTTTTTACTAGGTGCACAAAGACGATTATCAAAACCTATTCTGCCTGCACGATAAACATTAGTTTGCCCAGAACAGACAAAACACAAACATGTTCGGCTCCAGTTTATCACCTGAGAAAGATGTGCGCCTGAAGAGATGTGTTTGACCTTGCTGATTATTGTGTTCTGTGCCACTCGCTTGACTAAAAGAAGGACACAAATCGTAGGAAGTTGGAGTTCATTCTGATCTAGTCAGGGTGAATTTCCTTCTTTGCAAAGAGTCATACAAAATCTCACGCTGTTGTCTTGTGTGAATTATTTCTTTAAAGGTTCAGGTGTAAAAACCTATCATTTCCTCTCCTGAGTTTAGCTGTTTTTATGCCTGATTGATTCATACTGTAAAGCAGAGTCAAGTAGCTTAAAAGACACCTCTAGAGCAGGTCAGGGTTTCACACAAATGAGATCACTGCTTTTGAGTGTGATCTCCTTTTGCATTTAATGTTCTGTGAACGCTCGACTGATCCCCAAAGATGGCAGTGGACGCGTGCGGACGCACAGAGACACGCTCTGCTTCATGGGAGTCATAAAACACAAACAGAACAAGCAAACAACTCACTTCTGAAACACGAACATCTATCTGACCGTTTTTGTTGTCGGTGGAAATTGTGGTGCTTTTTGCTGCTGTCGTCGGCCCGGTGGACGGCTGGAACCGGTGAGACCTGCTCCGTCTGTGGGAAAGGCGGTGGCGCTTCTGCTGCTGACGTCGGCCTTGTGGAGGGCTGGAGGAGCCGGGGAGGCTCGCTCTCTTCGTCTCGGCGTCGAGTCCGTGGCCTGGTGGCCGCCATTCGAGGGTCGTTTTTGGAGTTGCTGGTGGACGGGCGTCTGCTCTTCGGCAGGCAAGCCGTGGGATTGTCCGTGAGCAACGTTGGTTCCGGGTGTGCTGGCTGCTGTTTGGCGCATGACGACGTGGAGACGCTGGTGACCTGAACCGGGGATGGTGCGTTTGATTTCGGCCACCTTGCAGCCCGCGGGGGCGGCTATTGCTGAAGAGGACCGGTGACGGACGTGGAGGAGGCTACTTGATCATATCATACCCCGGAGACCGGAAGTGCAGCGAGCGCCGGGCTACCGTGGGGTTGGTCGGCTCCGTGGTCCGAAGGCGGCTCTCGGCTGATGGGACCGGGTGCGGCGGTGTGTGGAGACTGCCAATGCTGGAACTGGGCTAGCGGCTAATCAAGTTAGCAAAACCATAGCGAGGTGCGGCGGTACAGAGAGACGGTCGTCNGATCTCACACTGCAGCTAGGAACCTGGAACAAGCCTCCACAAGTGAGACAGCATCGCAGGTGACTAATGCTAATAAATAATAATAATAATAATAATGTCTTTTCCTGTCATCTGCGTATGTTCCCATACACAGACGAAATTCGTCTCTGCATTTAACCCAACCACCTACCAGGTGGTGCAGTGAGCAGCCCGAAAGCGCCCGGGGAGCTGGAGAAATAGGTGTGCACTCATAGACACCCCAAGCTGGGTAGTGGCCGGGACGCGAACCCGCGACCTTCGGATCCGTAGTCAAAAGCCCTGCCACTAGACCATAACATTAAAAACTTTTCATTTAATATAAGTTAAAGTGCTATGCATATCATAAGGCTGTTGCTGAATATATGTCACCAGCTCTTTCAGCTGTTGCACAATTTTTGTATCAAATAAGCCTAAATAAGAGGGCTATGTTCTGACAAAGGAACATACAGTATATAAAATATCAGTATCGGTTATTGGTTATCGGACAAATAAGTTTTAACATATCGGCATATTGGATATAGGCAAAAAAAAACAATTTTGTGCATCCCTACAAATTATTTTAAGTTTTTCTAATTGATTCTCAATTTTTTGTTACCAAAATATTTTTAAATAGCTACTTACAGCTAAAAATGTGACTCGAGTGTCAAGCAGCAGGTTCATCCTTGAAGGAATGCATATCGCCGAGTGAGAAATGAGCGAGCTGCAGCTCCAACCCTCCAGAACGACGTTCAGATTTCGAGCGATCAGTTAGTGCTTGACGTACGACTCTCAGCTACTACCACACTAAATCTTAGCTCAATAAGTAGAACTGACTGAGCTACAGCTACGTGTGTGTTTGCTAATGCTGTGTGGCTGGGGCGGCCATCTTTAGTAGGTCATTTGCAGATGTACATCCGAGAGAGTTTCATTAAATCCACCTTCTGATTCATGAGATGTTCTGTAAGACAAAACACACACAAGCAGAAACATCGTTGCCTTTGGTGGCAGGTGATAAAAAGAAAAAACACTGTTCATAAAAAAGTGAACATATTTGTCTGAATGTAACAGAAAAACTGTTGTCCTGTTAACACGAACTGGCCAAACTGCAGGTTTCATCAGTCAGGTTTGCATAATAAGCACGCTGATGGTGATCCGTCCTCGGGCGAAGCCTCGGTGACGTTCATCCTCAGTGACGTTGCTGCCGTGCGAGCACCGAGCAACGCCTAACCTTTTGCACAAGCGCTACACAAAGGTCAAGTTTGTGTACGGTGGCGGCTGCCTGACAGATGCGTGGCCCGGCTGGACTCGACTTCACAACAGTCAGGAGAGAAACTCTCAGCGGGGCTTCAGTTACCGTAGAGAGGCACTTCTGACAAACGATTACAAATAAAACTGCTCGTCCCCGTTAAGTCATGGGGCTTTTTGTGCTTCGTGCACAAAATGATAACAGCAAGAAGTTTTGAATTAATAAATCAGAACTTACACTATTTAAATGTTCAGCTGGTGCACATTTTTCTCTTCTCTAAATTAAATATTAGATAATTTCATTATGTAAGCATTGTTATGGTAGCGTAGTTGTAAACTAGAGAAGTGTCATTTTCTCCATAAATGCAGCCTGAATGCTCGTTGCTGAAAGCTGCTGAAAAGATTTCCTCTCTAAACTGTTAATGTGAGCTGAAATTGAACAGCTGACATTTGATGAAAGCAGGAAAATAAAAGCAGAACACAGCAGAAAAACAGCAGAGTTGTGTAGAAAAAGCAGAATAGAGCAGACATGTAGCAGAAAAAGCTAAAATTTAAAAAGCAGAGAGGCCGATCATTTTCAAAAAAAGCTAAAATTTGCACACAAAAAAAAAAGAAACAAAAAAAGCTAAAATGATCTAAAATGTAGCATAAGCATTGTGTAGTGGGAGTACGCTGTTTGAGGGACTCAGTTTGTTTGGTGGCTCCTCAGATTGAAAAATTAAGCTAATTATTTTTTTTATTTTTTTATTTTTAAGCTAAATATTTCAAAACGTAAAAATTGCACGAGTCAGAGCAGGAATGTCTTGAATGAGCCGAACGTTTTGAGGCGTGAACTGTTTTTGGAACGAGTTAAATACCAAAACACATCGGGTCAAACATGGGTCTCGATGGTGGATATGTTTTCTAAGCGTTCACGCAATTGTGATAATTTAGTTGCTGTTTTAGGATTAATTAAATATCAACCAAAACTTTTATGTAAGCTCCTCTTGATTCTATTAGACGTAAATAATTATATGTAGAGAAGCGATGCAGTTGTGTCCGTTTTAGTCCAAGCATGAAAATAACATTCTCTCGGCTACTTACGCACCAAATATTAGCTCAATATCTGTGTAACAAACTAAGTTGGATCCATTTTAGTGTTAGCTAATGTTAATTAGTTGTAGCATCCCCCACAAAGTGGCAAAGATCTTTACAGTGATGTCTGATGTAACCAGGGATTAATTTATAAACCCCCCAAAAAATGCTCTAACACAAATAGCGGGAGGCGTGGGGGGTGGGATCCTCCCACAGAAAATTTTGAATAAAGTACCGTAATTTCCGCATGATAGATTGCACCTTTCTATAGGTCGCAAATTGGAAAAATCCATAAACAGATTGCACCTTTATTTAGGTTGCATCTATTATGCGTCACCGCTACGCGACGCATCATT
Organism: Garcialebias charrua; assembly: GCA_038048925.1. NCBI lineage: Eukaryota > Metazoa > Chordata > Actinopteri > Cyprinodontiformes > Rivulidae > Garcialebias > Garcialebias charrua. Next base: position 60,679 of record JBBPBX010002875.1, read on the forward strand.
TGCCCTGCTGAAAATGGCGGCCACAGAAGCGAGCGAGCACGGAAGGACTTTACAAGATTAACACGGTAAAAACAAATATTTGTTTGCTAAAAATTATAGCTGACATTATAGCACAAGGGTTCCTGAGCTTAACCGTTTCTTGATAAATTCACGAAATGGTCAAATCTGCTGGATTTAAATTGTTTCGCTTTGACGTCTTCCAAACGGCCGCGTGCACTGCAAAAATAAATAAATAAATCGAATTTGATCTCAATTGTCTCATACAGGTCAACAGTTTGTAAATGAAACCCAAATAATTGCATTCTGTAAGCTGAAAGAAAATCCGCCGAGTGGTTTATGAGCTATTTAGACAAATAGTAGCAGGAAAATAACCCGAAGCTAACACGACACAATTACGTCTATAAAACAACAAATTTTATCTCAAATGTCTCATACAGATCATAGTTTGTATATGAAACCCAAATAATTACATTCTGTAAGGTTGATAAAAATCTGTCCTGTAGATCAGGAGTTATTTATCTAAATAGTATCTGTTTACGGTAGCTAACCGCTAACAAAAACGATACTAAAAGATCAATTTTTTTTTATCTCAAACATCTTATAAAGCTAGTCACTTGTAAATGTCCATGCAGTGATTACATTCTGTAAGTTTGATAAAAATCTGTCCTGTGGTTCTTGACTTATCTTGCTAACAAACAAAGCTAACAGTTTAACATCCTGTATTGAACGCCTTTTTTGATTTTATCATGTCCTGGACAACTGAGAATCTTCACCAGCATAAAGCTAACAGTTGTTAACCTCCAGAGCAGGAGGCCGGTCTGCGACAGTCAATCTGACCAACGGAGGCTGCCTTCGGACACATGAGGTGGGAACGGTCGGTGGGTGTACCCTAGCGGTTGAAAGTAGTACTGCACTGGGGTGGGGACTAAAAGGGATGTCCTTGATGATGGTCTTCTTGGACTATGCTTGGCCGGTGTGCGGGCCCTGGTTGGGGCCTGTTCTCGGTGCTTCCTGGCTCTGTCGGCGGTTGGGCGGGCGCTCTTGGCCGTGTCGTCCATGTGGGATTTTGTGTCTTCTTGGGCGGCGGGCTGACTGCGGTTCGCAGGGGTCGTGGCGGCCCTGGTGGGTGTGGGCTGTTGGTTCTGCTGTTGGCGGCCCTCGGGACCGGGTCCCTCTCTGGTCTTGACTCAATGGCCTGGCAGTCGGAGAGGTGTTTCTTTTGCCTCGCTCCTTGGGTGGACCTTGGCGAACTGGGGGGGGGGGGTACGCAGGGTCAGCGGGGGAGCTGACTCGCTGCGGGAGCATTGTTCCTGCAGATATTTTCTCCCCATCCCTCACCACGCACCCCCGCCCTCTTCATCTTAAATTAATACATGTAGGGAATTTGAGTCTCGGGTGTGCCACAACGGTTTTACATCTCTGTTGTTCAGAACCACCTGGGACTCAATTTTATATACACTTTAGACATTCATTCATAAACATCCTCATAAAAGTCACATATAGGGAATGGAATGAGCACTATGGTTATGGGTGGCGGGATGACATCACTCTCGCCCCCATGCCTATGCTCACTCAACATTATGCATTTAGACAATAAGGGCCTGGGTTAGAGTTGGAGTGGAGGGGAAACTGGTACAATGCCAGCCTTTGCTCCTTCTCTTTCCTTTTTAACATCCTCAAGGATGTGTGCTGAGCCCTCTTCTGTTCACTCTGCTCACATATGATTGTACAGCCACACATCCAGGCTGTCATATTGTTAAGTTTGCAGATGATACAGCGGTGGTGGGATGCATCACAAACAATGATGAGTCCAGCTACAGACAGGAGGTGGAACACCTGGAGAGCTGGTGCAAAGAGAATAATCTTCACATGAATGTGAAGAAGACAAAGGAGATGATTGTGGACTTCAGAAGGAACAAACACACCCATGCCCCACTGAACATAGGTGGATCTGCGGTGGAGGTGGTCTCCAGCTACAAATACTTGGGTGTACACTTGAATGATAACCTCAGCTGGAGCAACAACACCACCAGCCTGATCAAGAAAGGTCATCAGAGACTCTACTTCCTCAGACGGCTGAGACGAGCTGGTCTGAGCAGCCCAGTTCTCACCTCCTTCTACAGGTGTGCAGTGGAGAGCATCCTGTGCTCCAGCATCAATGTGTGGCATGGAGGCTGCACAGTTGCAGAGAGGAAAGCTCTACAGAGAGTGGTGAAGGCTGCACAGAAGTCTGTTGGAGTCAGTCTCCCCACCATCACAGACATTTACACCTCCAGATGCAGGAAAAGAGCCACCTGCATCATGAAAGACCTCACTCACCCAGCACACTCACTCTTTGCCCCACTCCCCTCAGGACGGAGGTTGAGGAGCATCAAATGTAGAACCACTAGACTGAGGAACAGCTTCTACCCTGAGGCTGTTAGACTCATGAATAAATAAATAATAAGAATAAACACTGCAAAATATCACATCATGCTGATGCTGATCTGTTTTCTTGTTGCTGTGTTCATCTGTGACCATCTGCTCATACAGACTCATGTTCGTGCTGCTGTTTATAATGATGTTTTTCCACTACATTAGGGCTTAGTGTATTACTAGTTGATGTTTCTCTTAGTTAATTCTAGATGTTATTACTGTTTTTCTCTTGCATTTGTTGTTGGATGTAACTGGGACCCCGTGTACATAATCTCGTTTTCATCACATGTACCACATGCGGTGCAAATGACAATAAAGACTCTCTGACTCTGACTCTNCAACAACACTCACCAACAGTACATTTGGGGACGGGGGTGTGTGTGTCGGGGTCTTGATTTGTTAATTTCAATTTTATTTATTTATGTATTTATATATATATATATATATATATATATATATATATATTATTATTTATTTTTCTCTTACCCCCCTGGTTGCCTGGCGGACATTCTGGGGGTGGGCCGTCAGGGGTTGTCTTGGGATGTGGGGGGGTTCGGGGCCTGGGGGTTCGCCGTGGGCGGGGCTGGCAGTGCGCTCCCCCTGGGGCTGCTTGGACTCGGGTGTCCTGTCCTGTCGGCAGGGCGCGGGTTGGGCCGAATCTTGGATGTCTGCTACTCTCCACCCCAGAATGAATGGGCCTACCTCCTGGGTTTGGATGTGGGCTGCCCCACGTAGGGGGCAGGTACATGTCTTGGACCTAGGGGGTATAGAGTGTGCATCGGGATTATGAATGGAACGTGTCGTTATTGTATGTCTTTCTGTGAGTGAGGGTGAGGATGAGGGTGGGTCTGAGTGAGTGTGTCTGTGTATGAATGTTTAAGTGTCAGGCTGGGACTTGGACTGCCCCCTCTCTGATACTTCTGAGGCTACTAGTGTCGCGCTCCTGCCACGTGGCCCCCTGGTGGGTGTTCCTTTGCCTGCGGGCGTGCTTGGGGCCCTCACTATCTGGGGTTGGGCGCTTGGGCGTTTGTCGGCTCGGCCTGGTGGCTGCCTGGTGGGGCTCGTGTCCTCTGGTCCTTTCGGGTCTTGGCCTGAGGGATGGGCGTCCCCGGTGCCCGGGCCTCGGTGACCGGCCCTGGGGCTACGTCAGTGCAGCGGGCTCCGGCGGGGGCCTATGAATTTGTCGCGTTTGACCCCGGGGGGTCATTGTATGTGGTCGCTGGTGGGATTCGTCCGGTTCTTCCCCTTGGTCGGATCTGGGGAGTGGGCGAGTGGCTCGTCCTGTTCGGGTGGCCCTGGGGACTCTGGGCTCGGGGTCCTTCCTGGAGTCTTGGGCTTTGATCGCCCCTTCGTCTGCCTCGGGCTTTGGGGGGACGGATCTCTGATGCTTCACAGTCGCTACTAAATGTTCTATTGGAGGAACCTTATTCACTTATGCATGCTCACAACCACACACAAATGGATGCAGGGATGTATATGTAGATATATGCAGATATGTAGATGGGTATATGAATGAATATAAATGTATATGTATGTATACTGTATATATATTTGTAGGTATGGGTATGTATATTTATAGAAATCTACTGCAAGGTCATGAAGATTATTAGTCTTTATGCATGTATGTTTCGTTGCTGTGTTCTGTCATGTGCTTTGCAGGATTGCGGACGGAGGTTAGGTGTGTTTGCCTTGTGCCCTTTTTGTGGATAATTGTTGTTTTGTTATCTTACTTAATCTTTTCTTTCTCTCTATTAAAAAAAATACATATTGGAGTGAGAGGATGGCTATAAGGTGAGAAGGGAGGCCATCTATAAATGGAAAAAAAGAATGGAAAAGAAAAAATGAAAAAAAAGAAAAGAAAAGAAAGTAGTACTGCACCATTTTTTTTTTGTCAAAATGAAAAGCGGTCATATCTGAGCCCAAAATTGGTCTAAAAATATGGGGAAAATCCATAAACAGGTCTCACCTCTCTATAGGTCGCAGGGCATGCAAATTAGGCAAAAAACTGCGACCTATAGTCCGTAAAATATGGTAGATGCTATGTCCTGCATTCTGGTGTATTTTACAAAGATGTATTACAGCAGAATAACATGAAACAAAATTACTATTACTATTATCAAGTTACTATTGAAATCTCTGACTGAAAAGCGTTCATGATGCAAAACTGCTGCAGCGCTGCAGGTAAGGGGCGTTCACTTCAGGACAAATTGAGGTCACTGCTTGGTCAGTTGCTGACATGTCTACTGGATTGACCGACAGGTGGCACGACTTGTGCAAAAAAAAACAAAAAAAAACATAGATTTTACTGGCCTGTTCAAGACTGTTGTCATTTATTCAATATTTATTCAATATTTTGGTGAATCTAAGGTTTGAGGACTGTTTCTTTACAAACTCCTAATGATGGTTTCTTTATTTTTCAGTGTGCAGAGTTAAAATTTAGGGGCACTTAAGCACCCCCAAAGAGAGGATAATATCAACTCTGAAGCCAGTTCATATTTATAATTTACTTTTAAAGGCTTTATGTGTGATTTATATGTGTATATAAGGTGCATGGTCATTACCTTACTAGTTGTTTAGTATATCCCACACTGCAGTCCTATGCACCTCCTCATCCTCCTCCTTGCTCCGCACTGTGGGACAACAAGCGCTGATCTAAGTTTTTGGCCACACTTTGAAAAAAAAAAAACTGCCTAATATTTAGCGCTTTGTCACTGGCTTAGAAGAGAGTTGCTCTCAATCCTGTTGCTCAGTTCAGAAAAGCATCCTGGTCACTCGGACATCCGTTCAAATACTCTGCACGACAAAGAGCTTTATGAGCAGAGATCAGCGTCTCTTTTCTGCAGTTGAAGTGAAAGTTCAGATAACTCCTGCAGTGATCCACACATCAGATTGTGCACGAAAGTGCAGGAACTTATGCATAATGCAAAATGTTTCATCATATTATTGTTTTTTTTTTGTTTTTTTATAAAATTGCACATGCCTCTGAACTTGTAGGGGGTGGATATTTTTTTAAGAGCATAAACAGAAATGCAAAGCGACAGCTCTGATGTGATATTAGGAAGCTCTTTATGTTTACAATTAGTGTTTTTGCAATTATTCTCAGTTTACATATCCAATATAGGATTTATGCGTTCAAGGAAGTCAAGTTTGTCCATAAAATTATTATTATTAGGCCTAAGAGTTACCGGATCCAAGCAAACAGTTACCAGTAAGCACCCTTCAAAATAAGTGGGTTCCCGGATCTTGTTTCGGCAGGATCCAGCTCAAATTAAGCCCTGGATGTAACAGTACAGACACGCACACCTTTAGCTTGGGTGATAAATATTACCTAAAAAAACAAAGAAACTAATCAAAGACAAAATAAAACATCTTTAGATTATGTTGCACACTGAAATGAGACAAAATGTTAGCATAACCAGCTTCAGTTTCATCAGGAAAACTGATCATGTGAAACTCTCTTTGTTAGGAGTGAAAGGCCCTGAAAAGTTTTATTTTAAAATCAATCTGTGGTCAATCCTGAGCCGAAATGCAATCACAAAAAAAAAAGAGTGAGAAAGATATCAAAACATACTGGAGTCAAACAATACTGTACTTATAAACAATCAGAATTAAGTTAGTTAGAATCAATCATAGTTTTTTTTCCCCCACTATGGGAGTGTGCTGTTTGTGGTGGGACCCAGTTTGTTGGTGGCTCCTCAGATTGAAGAGGTCCTTTGGATTAAAGCTGCAATATGTAGCTTTTGAACACGCTGGCACTTAGAAACATTTTGAACAGACACGTTTCTGGTCCCTCCTCACTCAGAGCCATATATGGCTCAGCTCCACCTCACTCGCGCTGCAGTCTGGAATGCTCCGCCCCCACATGTCCCGTCTCAACCGCTGCAAAGTTCTGTGATTATATGTTAATAAAACGTTCTAAAAAATAAAATAAAACCATGGAGCACTGGTCCAGCAACACAAAAACACCCTGAAATCTGCAGAGCTTCACGCAGCCACGTTGGACATGATTTAATTCGCTCGTGACAAATCCACTTCCTCATTTCTGTCAGTGAAGGAAGAAGCGAACACCGCTGCGGGCTCGCTGCAGGGTTGACAGGCGGGGGCGTGGGTTAGGGGGTGAGAAGTAAGAAGCTCTGTTTTTATTGGCTGAATGGCTGGTTATAAAGTCTGTTATTATTGGCTGGTTAACCGCGTGCCGCTCTCTGGTTTTTATAAATGCTTTTATTACCACCGGGAGACGCCAGAGGAATATAGTTTTTTTCAGAGATTACATGTCAAACATCGATCTTTCAAGAGATAGTGGCAGAGTGAAGAAATATGTTTTTTTTAAAAAGCTACATACTGAACCTTTAAGGACGAAACATCTCAGCACAAAAAGAAATCTTCCAGATGGCCTGACTGAACATTGTTGGATTTTAACCTGGATTACCGGTACTGAGCATAAACTTTGGAATATAGACGTAGTTAAATTGTTGGGAGGACAGTGTTCTGTTGGTATTGAGCTTCTGATTCACACCATCTGTGAATTTTTTTGTTTTTATTTAAGAAAAACAAGCAGACTTAATTCTTCATGTTTATGCATTTTGTCATCCTGTCCCACAAGTGACTCCAAAAAAAAAAAAAGTTTAAACCTCCTGCAGAACCTGAGCAGCCATCTTTAGACTGAAAAGTTTATGTATCTACTGTTCACTGACTTCTTTTTTGAATAACTTTTTAATATTTTCCATTTTGTCCTTCCAGGTCATCAAGTCTGACACCTTCAAGTACTTGAGGCATCTTGAAATCCTTCAGCTCTCCAAGAATCAAATACGGCAGATTGAGGTTGGAGCATTTAATGGCCTCCCTAACCTCAACACGTTGGAACTGTTTGACAACCGCCTCACACTGGTGCCATCGCATGCCTTTGAGTACCTCAGCAAGCTGCGAGAACTTTGGCTGCGCAACAACCCCATTGAGACTCTGCCGGGCTATGCCTTCCACCGCGTGCCCTCGCTACGCCGCTTGGACCTGGGTGAGCTCAAGAAGTTGGATTTCATCTCAGATGCAGCCTTCGTGGGCCTCATTAATCTACGGTACCTAAACCTTGGCATGTGTGGGCTGAAAGACATTCCAAAATTAACACCTCTTGTGCGTTTGGAAGAGCTGGAGTTGTCAGGAAATCGTCTGGAGATCATTCGTCCTGGTTCTTTCCAGGGATTGGTGTCTCTTCGGAAGTTGTGGCTAATGCACTCGCAGGTGTCAGTCATTGAGCGGAATGCCTTTGATGATCTAAAAAGCCTGGAGGAGCTCAATTTGTCCCATAATTCTCTGCATTCCTTGCCCCATGATCTGTTCACACCCCTTCACCAGCTGGAGAGGGTGCACCTCAACCACAATCCCTGGGTCTGCAACTGTGATGTGCTTTGGCTCAGCTGGTGGTTGAAGGAGACAGTTCCCAGCAACACCACCTGCTGCGCTCGCTGCCACGCTCCTCCAGTCCTAAAGGCCAAGTACATCGGAGAACTTGACCAGAGCCACTTCACCTGCTTTGCGCCTGTCATCGTAGAGCCACCCACTGACCTGAATGTCACCGAAGGCATGGCCGCTGAGCTCAAATGTCGCACAAGCACGTCAACAACGTCTGTCAACTGGATCACCCCTAACGGCACCCTCATGACACACGGGTCTTACCGTGTTCGGATATCCGTCCTGCATGATGGCACGCTCAACTTCACAAATGTCACCCTGCGAGACACGGGTCAGTACACTTGCATGGTTACCAATGCTGCTGGAAATACTACCGCCACTGCGGTCCTCAACGTTACTGCTGCTGATACCAGTGTCAACTACACCTACTTTACAACAGTAACTGTGGAGTCATTGGAGCCTGGAGGAGGTAATGGTTTTGCATCGGTTGCCTATAACGAAACCTTCATCCCCATGCAGCCTGGCTCCACCCCTTCTAACCAGTGGCCATACGGGGTTCCTACCACAGACTCCTCCCTGCCTCCTGGCTGGTCGTCCTCCTCTCCTCATGTAACTCGACCCACTTTCACTGTGCCGATCACTGAGCCGGGCTCCTCGGGCTTGGACGATGTGATGAAGACCACCAAGATCATCATTGGCTGCTTCGTAGCTATTACATTCATGGCAGCGGTGATGCTGGTGGTGTTCTACAAGCTGAGGAAGCAGCACCAGCTGCACAAACACCATGGTCCAGCTCGCGCCATCGAGATTATAAATGTGGAGGATGAGCTTGCCGCTGGGGCCGGTGGTCGGGGCAGTGGGATCTCCGGTGGCTCCACTGTGACACAAAGTGGAG
>JBBPBX010002875.1:73730-86735 GCA_038048925.1 Garcialebias charrua
AAATAATAATCTTGGAACGCACAGAAGTTGTTTTCAGCAGACATTGAAAATATCGTTACTGGACAGATTTGGTCTAATATGGGATCTTGTTCTCAAATAGCCTTTAACACACTAAGAATTCCATCACCTTGCATTTTCTGCCATTTGCCGCAGTTAATGCAAAATGTGAAATCTCAAGTACAGTAAAATATTTAGGTCTAAAAAATTTATTTCCCACCATTTGTTGTATAAAAACTAATTATATTATTATTCAGACTACCCATTTCTCGTCAAGTTTCAAGGACATAAAAGCAACATTTGGGGCTAGAAGTCACTAATCGAGTCTCGCAAGGTGAAGAAAATTTGCATCTCAAAAGGTTTTTTACAACTTAAGAGAAATTACATTTGAGCTTCACATCTTGACACTAAACCACAGGATGTGGAAGAAATCGGTTTTCCTCTACCCATCGTTTACCGTTTATCCGTAATCGCGTCGGGGAGACAACAGGTCTGGGAGAGAAATTCAGACGATCGTCTCCCCAGCAACACTTTACAGCTTGTTCTGGGAAACCCAGTCCAGAGAAGATACACCATCCCTCCAGTGAATTCTGAGTCTTCCCCGGGGCCTCCTACCAGTGAAATGTGCCTGGAAAACCTTTAAAGGGAGGTGTCCAGAAAGCATCCTTATCAGATGCCCAAACCACCTCAACTGACTCCTTTCTCCTTTCCTTGCTTCTGAATCTGAGGTTTGACAGTCGGCCTCCCTTCCGTCACCCTTGAGTAAACTTTCCTGGGGAGGGCGAGAAGTCCCCCTTTGTTTTAAAAATGGTAACTGCCACTCCACAGTCCTTGCCCCAGTCCTTCATGCGACATTGAAGAGGCGTGTCAACTATGACAACCCCACAACATCCAGAGCCTTCAGCATCTCAGGGCGAATCTCATCCACCCCTGGCACCTTGCCACTGAGGAGCTGTTTGACTACCTCGATGACCTCTGCCAAGGTAATGGACTCATCTTCTCAAAAGTGGACATGGTGGGTGGATAAAAGAAATCCTCTACAGTATGCTTCTTTCACCGCTGAACAGTTTGGGTCAGAAGTTGCCCACTCAAATCAAGCACAGTCTGGGATAGGGTCTACTATCCTGAGTCGCCAAACTATTTGCCAGAACTTCCTCAAGGCCTACCGAAAGGCCTTCTCCACGGCATCACTGAATTCCTCCCATGCCCAAGATTTTGCTTCCACAACTACCGATGCTGCAGTCCTTCTGGTTACCCAGTACCTGCCAGCTGCTTCAGGAGTCCTCCAGAACAAACGGTCCTGAAGGCTGCCTTCTTCAGCTTGATGGCCTTCATGGTAAATGGAGCTTATTTATATAGCGCTTTCCAGCCCCCTGTGAGGGACCCCAAAGCGCTTTACAATACCAACCATCCACCCATACACACATTCATACACCGGTAGCGGCGACTGCATGCAAGGCGCCTTCCAGTCCTACCGGGAGCAACTTCATAATCATGGTGTCCACTCCAGCAGTGGTTTCTTTGAATGCCCCTGACAACATAGCCCCCAGGATCACTGGGGTCCTCAAACGCCTTCACCGCGTTAAGGTGGCAATTCTGCAGAGGAGTCACTATCTCTTTTGATCAATTTATAAAGTAGCCTAAGAAATGGCAACTGTTAACTTCAAAATGGCCACCACAACTAACTGACCTTAGCTAACACAAATGGCTATAACTCAATTAATTTTTACACATACAGTACTGAGTTCAAATTTGGCACATGAGTCGCTGAGAGTGATCCCTAACGTACTCTGAGCGCTAAAAGAACAACATTGAAACAATTGTATGCAGGGCGGCGGGCCTAGAAGAGTCTGGGGATCAGTTTAAAATGGAGGAGCGGTGGTGATATCACTACATGCATCGTAAAAGTGTATTAAAAACATTATGGATGCAATAATAAAATGGTGCCGTTTAGATTTGTTTCTATAACTACATCAGCATGGGCAGCATTCATTCGGTTTATAACTATTCTAGAAAGTTGCCATCACCCAGATACCATCTCTCAAATTATTATTATTACATGTCTATCGAAGCAGCCTTAAATCTAATTAGTCTGTGTTCAAGTCTTGTCAAAAACTTTGAATCGATTGAAAACAAATTCCACCCCATCTGCGGGACTTCACTGTAGATAAACATTATCATTTGATGAGATCGACCTTATCTGGGCGCCGACAGGCCAGCAGGTAGAGGAGGATGTGAAGGAAGTTAATAGCAAATGAAAAGCACCAAAGGAATAGTTCAGACCTTTAAAAGTGGGGTTCTGTGGAAAGGTTATGAACGGTTAGTATCTCACATGTTGCAGAGAAAATGGATGACCTTCGAGATTAGTTCTGACTACCGGTAGTTGACAATTTAGAATGTAATTTTTGAATACACAAATATTTATATCAGAATTTGATGGCAAAAAGGTTGATAAAAAATATTTATACAGTATACTGTATATATTTTACATGAGCTGTTTTGAAATTTAAAATTTGAGTGGTTTTAAAATCAACCCACTTTGGTCCTTGCCATTCTCAGACTAGCTCATCAGTCCAGTCAAAACTAAATTCCAAATTGAGTTCATACAAGATATGAGTTCACAACTTTTCCACAAAACTCAGACTTAAGATAAAATCAAAGATGAAATAAAATTAGCAATAATGCTGACGTGTTTACAATATATCAAAATGTTTGACTCACTCGGGGCAGGGGGGCTGTGACTTTTGGAACTCTATTCACAATATTTGACTAAATAAATTTTCACTTAGAAAATTAAACTTCTACATTTAGCTAGACTTTTACTGCTTTAGCTAGCATTTTTTTCAAATTTTACCTTCTAGCTAAAACTTTAGCTAGCCTTATACTTTTAGCTAGACATTTGCATAACTGAGCTAGTCTTTCGCTACTTTTAGCTATCCAGTTACTTTTATCTTTTAACTCACCCTAATCTACTTCTACGTACTGTTTTGCTAGTTGGGGACTGCCTAGTAAGGCAGCCACTTATTATTATCCACCTGACAAGGGTTTCTTAACTTTATATCTTACTCTTCCGTCAACTTTAATGCGGCCTGAACTACAATGTGTACCCCCACAAATGTTAAATCAAAACAACCGGTTCGGCACTGTTATGTGTGCTACTACTTTAATTGGCATTTCGAGTTAACATGGCAACGTAATTCGCAAACAAAGACAATTTTTCTAATTCAAAATGGAACTCTAAAATGGCCGCCACACAGCAAGCAGTCCCCGTCTTAAGTTTTTCCAGAAACTTTCTGGTTCAAGCTAGTCTTTTGTTTTTGTTTAGCTTCTTGCTACCTTATATTATATTTACCATATTTTCTGCCGTACACGTCGCACTGCCCTATAAGTCGCGTCTATCATGCGTCACAGCTGATGCATCACGTTTGTTACGTGTCACCGTTGACAACCCGGAAATGTGGGACAGTGATGTGCCAAAAATTGATAGGCTGCCAAATGGCGGCTGCGGGAGAGGCTGCCAAATGGCGGCTGCGGGAGAGTGCGCGGGAGGACTTTAACAAGATTAACACCTAAAAACAATGATTTGTTTGCTCGAAATCATAGGTGTCTCGGCCTAACTTTTCCTTAATACAGGTAGTCCCCGACTTACGAGCGAATTCCGTTACAACGAGGTGCTCGTAACACGGAAATCTCGTAATTTGGAACAGCTGCCACGTGTCTCGTAAGTCCGGAATTTCGCTCGTAAGTTGGAACGGTTTTGCTAGCGCGACTACAAACACTCGTTTTTCATCGAAAAACTGCTTATGAGTGCATAAAAATGATCGGAAACGTGTGTCCACATGTTTAGCTAACGAACTGTGGTGAAAAAACACAGAAAAACTCAGTATTTTTTGCGTTTTTTCCAAAAATTCGCCAGCTCGTAAGTCCGGAACCTCGTAAGTTAGAGCGCTCGTAAGTCGGGGACTACCTGTAAATGCACTTTGACGGTCAAATCAGCTGCCATTCAAAAGTCGATACGCGGAAGTAGGAGCGTGCACAGGAGGACTCGCTGTGCATTTCTTCGAAATTTAACAAGATAAGCACCTAAAACAATTATTTGTTTGCTCAGCATTATAGTAAAGGTGTGTCTCAGTTGAACTTAATAAATGCACTTCAATGGTCAAATCAGCTCAATTTCTCCAGGGCAGAGCAGTGATTCAATTGAAGCTGATTTGATGGTTGCTCCAAGGGAGCTGGACGAAGGTGGCAGGCTATGGCAAGCCAATTGTGTCATTAATAGCCACTTTTACCTATTACATGACACAACGGCATGCCATACTACTCAAGTGCCATCTAGCGGCTGAAAATGGAAGCGTTCAATATTTTCAGTCAGGATGAATGAAAACGGTCATATCTCAGCCAAAATTTGGTTTATAAATATGGGAAAAATCTATAAATATGTCGCTTTAGCGTATGTCGCGGGGCATGCAAATCATGCAAAAAAACTGCAGCTTATAGTACAGCTTTGGTACATTTTAGCTAGCCTTTTGCTTCTTTTGGCTAGCATTCTGCTCCTTAAAGCTACTGTTCTGCTTCGTCTTCGGCTAATTTCAGCAGTCATTCAGAACTTAGCTTTCACTCTGCATTCATGCAGAAAATGTAATTCCTGTCGTTCTTCATAAAATTCTTTGTGCCTTCTCGTTTTCTCTCCCGCACCCTTCCTTCCTCCCTGGAGCAAAGCGAGCACAAATCATCGCTATCCTGAAAAAGGATCAAGAGATTATCAGCACTTTGTCACTAAATGGGTGTTGTGTGATCTCTTCATCCTTGAGACGCCAAAGGGCTTGTTTGTGTGTGATAAACGTCTGCAGCGTCCGATGCCTACGTAAAAATACAGCACATCAGGATTATCTATCCTGATCTGTCACCTGAAGTGACTGCAGCACACTGAAGATTCCTCAAAATGATTTGTGCCGTGAGCGATGGTTTGTATGTTTTACTTTTTTTGACAGCAGCTGAGATGAGTTGACCCATTCAGCATTATTACTTTTTTTTGTTCTGCTCCCCACCGCTTGGTCTCCAGAAGGAACGTTGTCTTATATCAGATCAGCTGTGAAGGTGAGGAGGCAGCACAGACACTTTGATGGAATTCTCTGCCACAAAAAGAACAGGGACAATTGGGGAATGCATGTATGTTGGTGGTACATGTAGGTTTTTTTATCAAACTCAGCCTTTTCTGTTCAGTTTTAAATACTGAATATGTTATAATTTAAAAAAAAAAATCATAAAACTCACCAGATTTTGACACATACTGAAGTTTGTGGAGAAAATAAACAATCCTGTTGTGTTCCCAGTCAAAAATGACCACCCTAACCTATCCGATTATACTGGGTCATACTGGGTGAGCAATCAATGGGTCTGTAGTGCACTTTTAGTATTTGCACTGGTCTTATGTTTAATGAATAGTGACTGATTACATTATATAGTCACAGCTAGCCTTTAGGGTCCAACTTCTTTTATCTACATCCTCCTGACCCACTCGGGTGAGAAAAAAGAAGACAATGCAAAGTAATGCATTCTTTTGAATATTCGCTTGGACGATATAAGAATAGTGATTAAATGTTAATTTAACTACATCTTAAAAGTCAATTAAAATCACAATTTTGTGAGTTAAAAACCTGTTCCCTGACTTAAAAAAAAGTTAATCAGTGTATTGCTGTTCATTTCAGTCTCACAATGTGACATGAAGACATTTTTCTCTTTATTGTGTGCACGTTTTTAATCTCCAGATTGCATTATTTTAATTTCCATTAGGCCAAACTGTGGGATTTTTAAAAATAAATCAAGTAAATATTTAACTTAATATTTAATCTGCCACCATAAAACACTGGAGAGCTGCCTTGTTGTGAAGCTATGGTGCCATTATCAGTATGTTTTATTTTTTTAAATTTATAATGCAAACATGACTTTAAAACTCCATGTTGTTCAAATGGTCACGTCTTGACACGTGTAATTTAAAACTCCACCAGGTGGTGGCAGCTTTTCATCAGTAGCCATCAGCTGGACCACTTGCAGTGACATTAATTAGCATTGAGCTAAAAAAAAATGAGCACAACTGTCATTTCCAAGGAAGACACACAAACCTACATTATGATTGATTTGAATGGGTTTTGATGACAATTATAATAATGCTCTCCCTGTGAGTCTCACCTAATTCATATTTTGGATCAGGTTTACAGGTCAGAAGAGGCCGACATCCTCGCATCTCGTTCATCTTCCAGAGCCAGTCCAACACCACATTGTGGAAAGCTGACACCATATGGAACGTGGTTGTAGACTTGGAGTAAAGTCAAGCGACACACATTTGTCGTGCTGGGCGCAGAAGCATCGCAGCCCCCCCACACACACTGCGTGACTCACAGCTACTGTACACTCGCACATAAAATGCGTGTTGCTTACGAGTGCACAAGCAAACACCGTTAAGCTTTGTTCTCCATCTCTGTAAGGCCGTTCCCTCCGTGTGCTGCAGTGACGAGCGCAGACCCCTGTCTGGGATGACAACCGCTCGCCTGGAGGCAAGAGGCCATGGTTAAGGGGACGAGACCGTCTCAGTGAGGGACTGAATGAGTCCCACACATTTACAAATTCATCTCTATCTGTTGGGTTGCTTTTTAACTATAAAGTCAGCGTTTTATACAAAGTACTGTATACGGAAGGGTATTGCTGTCATCCATGAAATAATCTTTTTTGAGCTTATAAAAACGTGACACGTATGTAGTAAAAACGTGATACGTATGTAGTAATAACGTGATATTATGTAGTAAAAAAGTGATATTATGTAGTAATAACGTGATATTATGTAGTAAAAAAGTGATATTATGTAGTAAAAATGTGATATTATGTAGTAAAAACGGGATATGGAGTAAAAACGTGATACGTATGTAGTAAAAACGTGATGCGTATGTAGTAATAACGTGATATTATGTAGTAAAAACGTGATATTATGTAGTAAAAACGTGATACGTATGTAGTAAAAACGTGATACGTATAAAAACGTGATACGTATGTAGTAATAACGCAATATTATGTAGTAAAAATGTGATATTATGTAGTAAAAACATGATACGTATGTAGTAAAAATGTGATATTATGTAGTAAAAATGTGATATGTAGTAAAAATGTGATATGTAGTAAAAATGTGATATTATGTAGTAAAAATGTGATAACGTGATATTATGTAGTAAAAACGTGATATTTAGTAGTAAAAACGTGATATTATGTAGTACAACCGTGATAATTATGTAGTAAAATCATGATATCATATCACGTTTTTACTACATATCACGTTTTTACTACATAATATCATGTTTTTACTACATCACATTTTTACTACATAATATCACGTTTTTACTACATAATATCACGTTTTTACTACATAATATCACGTTATTACTACATACGTATCACGTTTTTACTACATAGGTATCACATTTTTACTACATAATATCACATTTTACTACATAATATCACGTTATTACTAAATACGTATCACATTTTTACTACATAATATCACATTTTTACTACATACTATCACGTTTTTACTACATACGCATTACGTTTTTACTACATAATATCACGTTATTACTACATACATATCACGTTTTTACTACATACGTATCACGTTTTTACTACATGCGTATCACGTTTTTACTACATAATATCACGTTTTTACTACATAATATCACGTTGTTATTACTACATCTGTATCACGTTATTACTACATACATATCACGTTTTAACTACGTAATATCACGTTTTTACTACATACTATCACGTTTTTACTACATACGTATCACGTTTTTACTACACAATATCATGTTATTACTACATATGTATCACGATTTTACTACATAATATCATGTTTTTACTACATAATATCACGTTATTACTACATACGTATCACGTTTTTACTACATAATATCACGTTTTTACTACATAATATCACATTACTGTATTACTACATACGTATCACGTTTTTACGACATGAGCTCAAAAAATATCATTTCATGGATGACAGCAATACCCTTCTGTAAAGTACATGCCAAATTTAGCTTTTAAGAAATACACACCTGATCGCTAAAGCAGCTTCAGCTCCTTCACTAAATCTCTGACTAACAGCCTGACAGGCAGAGCCTGAAGCCTGGAGGGTTCCCCTCCATTTGTTGTCCCACTATCACTTCCTAAAAGTCACACTAAAGCTTAGACAAAATGACAGACCACACAACCGATGCTCAGCATAACCGAGTTTGACATTTAAGAAACACAATCTGCAGGACAGACAGAAAAACTCATTTCTCAGGAGCTACACTGTTAATCTTAGCACCAGTTTAGCTTTACATCCACTGGTAAACCCACGTTGAATCAAAATGTTTGGTATTTTGTGCAGAAGAAACAGGGACATGGTGTTAGTGCTTCTGGACCTTTGGGGGAATGTTTGTTAGCTTCTCATTGCTGTGCTAACCTTATTTGCCAACTGTGACGCTGTATTTAAGGCTAACACGCTGTATTAAACTGCTAAACAACTACAGGTAGTCCTCGGGTTACGACGGTCTCGAGTTATGACGTTTCGTGGTTACGACGCATCTCCCATAAAATAAAATACAAATTATATATACCGGGTATATATGTATATATTTTTTTGGTTGTTGTTGTTGTTGTTGTTGTTGTTGTTGTTGTTGTTGTTGTTGTTGTTGTTGTTGTTGTTGTTGTTGTTGTTGTTGTTGTTGTTGTTGTTGTTGTTGTTGTTGTTGTTGTTGTTGTTGTTGTTGTTGTTGTTGTTGTTGTTGTTGTTGTTGTTGTTGTTGTTGTTGTTGTAGAAAAGCTGAGTTACGCAGTTTCCGGTTTTACGTCGTAAACGTAGCGGCGGAGGAATACTGCAATGTACTCTCTAAAAAAGCTAAGTCTGGTCCTGTGGACATTAAAAAAAAAAGAAAAAAAACTGTACTGTGAACGCGATTTTACGTTGTAAACTGAATGCGGAATACGGCAGATGGACCGAGCTGGAGGGCGGTTTTACGTCATAAACTTAATAGAGAATGTGGCCGATGGACGGAGAAATGTGGCCGATGGACGGAGGAATACGGCGTCACCAGCATCCCAGTAGGCCATAACTCTTTTTTCCCTTCATTATGGCTCCCAAACGTATGTGTTTTTTGATAATTATGTAGGGTACTGTGTTAGGATAGGCTAAGTGCTTGGTGATACAGTACTATACATGTATATGGTGCAGTATATACGTATATTTCGACTTGCGTCAAAAATCAGTTTACGACGCGTAGGAACGGATCTACGTTGTAAGTCAAGGACTACCTGTAGATTAATACATGACAAAAATATAGCCCTAAAACAATTCCTACAAGTAACCCCTTTAGCCTGAAAAGCGTTTCATTGATAACTCCCAGACCCATCGTATAACTCACACACGACTTGTCTTCTAGCTCCCTCCTTCCAGAGGACAAGTTCTCTGAGCGACCAGGTGAAGGCGACTCAATAAATACTCTTTGGGTATTTCGCTACACTTTTTCTGGATATATTTCCTTAGGAAATACCACTATTCATTCATTAATTCATTCAACCTTTATTTAGACAGGATAATCCCATTGAGCCTCGGGGACTCATTTACAAGAGAGACCTGTTTTCAACAAAGATCTACATGACCTTACTCAGAAGAGTACTGTTTCAGCTTTCTTTCTCCTTCAAAATAAAACTTTTAAACTTTGTCCGTGTATCGTTTTGTTACCAGCAACTGGATCTTGAAAACACTATTCATCCACTAATCATGACAGCTTCATAAAGTGCACATTCAACCAAGCTTAAAAGACAAAAGCCTAGAAAAAGACAATTAAAAATAGGTTATAAATATGTAGGTTTAACTGAAAACTTTTAAAGACAAGATCCATGTTCATGCTCAGTAATTTAGGTTTAAAAAAATCCAACAAAGTGTCATCTGGACAATTTCTTTTTTTGGTGAGACGTTTCGTCCTTCATCCGAAGGACTTCATCAATCCGAGGAGCCACCAACAAACTGAGTCAGCACACGATTGTGTGTCTTACCTGTATTACTGAGCATGAACTTTGATGTTTTGAACCACTTCGCTATGATTGCCTCAGAGGAGTTGACGAGCCCCAGATACCATTTTAGCACAAGCAAACTGGTTGGTCCACTATGTGGGTTTGCTGCCTGTGGGACTCAGTTTGTTTGTGGCTCCTCGGACTGATGAAGTCCTTTGGATGAAAGACAAAACGTAAAAAAAAAGAAACTGTCCAGATGATCTGACTGAACTTTGTTGGATTTTGAAGATAAGACTATTATCTTGATGTGGACACAAGAAACTCAAGTAGAGCTGTTTAAAAATGCAGCAAATTCATTTTGATTATTTGTCCAAGTTGTAGTTTAAAGATGTAAGTCTTGACCTCAACCTGAAGAATATGGGAAGGTGACAAATAGACTAATGTTAATAAGTGATTAATTTAGTAAGCTGTCTGCATTAAATTATTTCATTTATATCAAAACTACACGGGGTACAAATCGGTGATAGTTGCCAAGAAATTTTCTTTTTCTGTGCTGGTAATACGATCCAACTCAAATGGTAAATGGTAAATGGAGCTTATTTATATAGCGCTTTCCAGCCCCCTGTGAGGAGCCCCAAAGCGCTTTACAATACCAGCCATCCACCCATTCATTCAGACATTCATACACCGTTAGTGGTAGCCTGCCTTGCAAGGCGCCATCCAGACCTACCGGGAGCAACTCGGGGTTAAGTGTCTTGCCCAGGGACACAACGACACATGGTGAGTGGATGCGGGATTCGAACCTACAACCTTCCGATCAGGGGTCGACTGCCATTACCACTACACCACGGCCGCCTCAAAAGGAGAATCATTTCTTGAGAAAGAAGAAAATGGAACATGGAACATGGTGCGTTCGTGTGTAAACGGTTTTCCCATGATTAAACACGGCTTGAAGTTCAAAATCCCTTTTAAAGCTAAATTTAAGTGATTTATCATTTTGTTTGCAAAAACGAACATATTTAAATGATAAAATATATATTTTCAGCAATTTTATGAATAGTAAAAAAATCATGTCAGTGGACCTTTAATGCTTTACATCAGATTTCATACTCAATAATCCAGGTAAAAAAATCCAACAAAGTTCAGTCAGTACCTCTGGACGGTTTCTGTTTTTTGTTGTTTAAACGTTTCGTCCTTTATCCAAAGGACTTTGTCAATCCAGTGGGCCATAACAAACTCAGTCCCACAAGCAGCATAGTAGACCAACTACAGGTAGTCCCCGACTTACGAGCGAGTTCCGTTCGTACGGGGTGCTCGTAAGACGAAAATTTGTATGTCTGAACCAGAAACACGTGTCGCTCGTAAGTCCGGATTTTCGGTCGTAAGTCGGAAAATGTATGCTAGCGCTACTACGAACACCCATTTTTCAACACAAACGTACATACTGGTTCATAAACATGCTCAGAACTTTGTTTACAAATGGTTAGCTAACACTCTTTCATCTAAAAACACATGCCAGTGCTGTATTTTCTGTATGTTCTGTACAACTTTACTGTTCGTTAGTCATCTCGTAAGTCCGGAACCTCGTATGTCAATGACGTCGTAAGTCGGGGACTACCTGTAGTTTGCTGGTGATAAGATGGCTTCTGGAGCCCGCCCTCTCCCCCGTCAACTCCTCTGAGGCACCCATAGCCAAAGTGGTACAAAACATCAAAGTTTTTTTTTTTTTTTCAAAGTTTTGAACCACTCTGGCCATGGCTGCCTCAGAGGAGTCGATGGTGGGGAGAAGGCGGGCTCCAGAAACCATCTTATCACCAGCAAACTGGTTGGTCCACTATGCGAATGTGCTGCTTGTGGGACTGAGTTTGTTGTGGCTCCTTGGACTGATGAAGTCCTTTGGATGAAGGACGAAACGTTTCAACTTAATGCTTTATGTGCAGATGGAGCTATTGGTTTATTTCTTCGTGTTTGAACTCATAACTGTGCTGATTTGTGTGTGAATACTGTATATGTGTCGTGGTCTGCCGTACCTGTCCCTTGGCTTATCTATCTGCTTTGAACATGAGCTCACGCTGGGGTAGCCTGGTTAAAACCAGACCCTTGTCCTTCACTTCGCTTTGTACTAGGGTCTGGGACTTCTCTCATAGACAACGATTTCTCCGGTAGATTTTTGACCGGACCAATCAGAGAACAGAAGGCGGAGTTTTGTTAGTTTAGCCTGGCGAGGTCCAGGCTATTCAGATAAATAGCTCAGAAACCACTCGGTGGATATTTTTTCTGCTACCAGTGTGTAATTATATGGCTCTAATTTACTGACTGTTGGCCTAGATTAAACATTTGAGATAAAATTCGATTTTTTATCATTTATTTTCGTAGCGCACCCGAGGCTGTTTGGAAAATGTCAAACCGAAACTATTTAAATCCAGCAGATTTGACCATTTCGTGAATTGATTTAGGAACTGTTAAGCTCAGGAACACTTCTGATATAACGTCAGCTAAGAAATATATTTTTTCTCAGCAAAGAAATAATAGTTTTTTACCTTGTTTTCATGAAAATTCCTTCGTGGCGGCAGCCATTTTAACTGACGACGTCAGTCGACGTCGTTCAAAACTCCGCCTTCTGTTCTCTGATTGGTCCGGTAATCCGCCTTCTGTTCTCTGATTGGTCCGGTCAAAAATCTACCGGAGAAATCCTTGTCTATGAGAGAAGTCCCAGACCCAGAGCCATACAGACCCTAGTACAAAGCGAAGTGAAGGACAAGGGTCTGGTTTTAACCAGGCTAACGCTGGGGCCAAATGGAAGCTGGAGTTAAACCATCCAGCAGACACAAGAATGTCTGTTTATGTTGTAAATAAAATAAAATAAAAATTCTGATGATATTTGTTTATTCTGATTTTTTTCTTCTTCCCTAGTCATCTGCTCGTTGGGTTTATGTGCTTAGTTTGGTGTTGTGTACA
>JBBPBX010002876.1:0-10210 GCA_038048925.1 Garcialebias charrua
TATATATATATATATATCACATATATATACATGTATATATATATATATATATATATATATATATATATATATATATATATACATATATATATATATATATATATATATATATATATATATATATATATATATATATATATATATATATATATATATATATATATATATATCACACACTTTATGGTATTGTAGGCCATTGCATTAGGTAATACATTCAGCAATTACTTTTACTTTAATACTTTAAGTATTTTTAAAAGCAAGTACTTATTTACTTTTACTTAAGTAAAAATATTAATATGGTACTTCTACTTTTACTAGAGTATATTTTTGTCTGTTTATTTGCACTTTTACTTAAGTACAGTGTTTGAGTATTTTCTCCACCACTGGATTTACCTGACTATATAAATATGCCCCAAGGCCTCCTCCCCGCCAACAGAATGGAATGGCCTCATATACATACCAATGGCTTTAAAAATGCTAATTCAATTTGTCAGTTTGACAATCCCATGGGTTTTATAGGTAAAATTGTCATTTTGACAAAAACTGGTAGAGCTAGTGTTAAACATAATCCAAGATGAAGTGTTACATCATTTCCATCCCCCTTTTTGGCATCTGCATTTGGTAGCAGGCCAAACTGACAAAGACCATGCAAAAAATAGAATATCGTGAAAAAGTTCATTTTTTGTCAGTTTTATTCAAAAAGTGAAACTCGTTTATTACATACAGTTAGTACAAATAATGAATTATTTCAACCCATTATTTCTTTTAAATTGTGTTGGCTTATAGATTACAAAAAATACAAAATTCTGTGTCTCAGGAAATTAGGACATTACATAGCCACTTTTAGTACCTTTGTCAGTGTGGGCAGGAGCCAAGTCCTGCTGGAAAATGAGACCAGCATCTCCATAAAACTTGTCTGCAGAAGGAAGCATGAAGTGATCACACTTGACTTCAAGCAACGTGGATTCTGGACCTCTCCACTCTTCCTCCAGACTCTGGGATCTTGATATCCAAATGACATTCAAAACTTAGTTTCTTCTGAAAATAGGACATTGGACCTCTGAGCAACAGTCCAGTTCTTTTTATCCTCAGCAGGTAAGACGCTTCTGACATCTCTGGTTCAGGAGTGGCTTGACTTGAGGAATAAGACATTTGTAGCTCATGTCTAGAAGTTAATCAGCTGATCAGGGTGTGACACCAGGAGTTTACATTACTGAACCTCTTCACAATATTCTAATTTTCTGAAACACTGAGTTTTGGTTTTTCATTATTTGTAAGCTGTAATCAAATTACAAGAAATAAAGGCTTGAAATATGTCACACTGTGTGCAATGAATCTATAACATATGAGTTTCACTTTCTGAAATGATTGAAAAAATTCAACTTTTTAACTATAGATCCAACTTTTTAACTATATTCTATATTCTGTATTTTTCAGATGCACAGATTCCGCACTGTATATAAATAAATGTGCACATTTAGGCACTTTTTTGTATTTGATTAAGCATTTAGTTTATTGATGTTGTATAAACACTCATGTGAAAGGATGTTTTTTGAAATGTTGCCCATGCTGGCAGAAACAATATATCCTGTTTGACATTTCTCCGTAGGGAAGAGCCAAATAAAAAATGTCTGCTTTTAAATGAAATTACAAACTAAATAGCTGTGCCATTTAACAGGGCAGTGCAGCATGGACACAAACAGCAATTATTTAAAATTTACCTCCATATTTAATTATTTATTTAATGTTCTTGGTATATAAAGGCAAAATGTGAAAACAAATTTTAGTGCATATGGGAGGAAAACAATAAGAGCAATGTGTGCATAATATATAAAATATTAGAACTTATAAATACTTTTTGAGTCTTTCAATATGACCAACATGCAATTAAGGGGCTATATCTTGAGAAATAGGCCTAACATTATTGATACAGATGGAAACATAATATAACATGTTGTGTTTTACCTTTTTATAAGCTTTCAGTCCTTTAGGGAAATGTGGACACTCAGTGACGATCAACTGCGTGTTTAATCAGTTCCACACTGTATATAAATAAAGTTCAGGTGAATAACTTTTCTGAGCTGGAATGCAGGGATCCATTATTGTTTTATTTTAGCCACTGTGGTTTATGAAACATAGTGTTAGCTTCAGGGATGGATAAACTTAAACAAGATAGAAATTAAATTAAAAGAAGGGAAGAAATGTGTCCTGTATTTTTTTTATGGCAGCAAAACATGGGCTGAAATGCCTTTTCTTCATATTATGACTTTATTTTAATCAGATCAATGGCAGGAGTAGAAGTGTGAAGTACCATTTTTTGTTAAAGCTGCACTCTGCAGTTTTTGTAGGATGCAGGACTTAGAAAATTTTTCAACAGGGAAAGCATTCTGGTCCCTCCCCACTCAGAGCCATATATGGCTCTGCTCCCCCTTGCTCTCGCTGCAGCCTCTGAATGCTCCGCCTCCACTACATGTCCTGTGGCAACCGCTGCGAAGTTCTGTGTTTATATGTTAATAAAACGTTCTAAAAAATAAAATAAAAACATGGAGTGCTAGTCCAGCACACCAGAACACCATGAAATCTGCTGAGCCTTGCGCAGCCACGTTGAACCCTAGTTGAATTTGCTCGTGACAAATTCATTCATTTCCGCATCTTTTCAGTCTTGGAGTCAGTGGAGAAGGAAGCGATCACTTGACTTTTGGCAAAAAAAACAAAAGAAAAGTCCAGATCAGGGATGAAGAAGGGGAATTTAATACATTTGTGTCACATATAAAACAGTTTTGCATCGCTTTGCAATACTTTGATCGAGAATCTGCGTGGCCGCGGGGGCTGGGACGGGCTGGTTAAAAACTCTGTTTTTATTGGCTGGTTAACGGCGGGTCACTATGGCTTTTTAGAAATGCTTATTTACCACCTGGAGAAGCAAGGGGACTATAGTTCCCCTATCAGTCATGTCACTCGGTGCAACATAATTGCTATGGGAAATTGCGCCCCCGCGCGATTACCTGAAGGAATACATTCACACCTTTATAGCAGGGGCTTCAGCGTCACGCCAGAGTCCCCTCCCTCTGGGTATTTAAGGCGCTGACGCCCATCCATCGTCCTCTTATTGCCCTTCACCTCGCTTAAAACCTGAACTTCGTGGGACTTCTTGTTGTCGCATCGCTCGATCAGAGGTGAGCTTGCTCCCTACGCTGAGCGTACAGAGAAATTTTCCTGCGTACGCTGGGCTGGCGAAAGCTAGTCCAGCGTTTTTCTACTTACCTCAAAGTTTTCTTCTCCGCAGCTGCTTCGCTCGACGGCGCTAACTGCATCACAACACTCCCTGCTAACCATTAGCAAACTAGCCAGCGAAAGCAAGACGACATAGAGGATCTCTTCGAACTAAAGGAAACTAGGAACAGCCTCAACGCTTCTCGTATCCGGACATGGCTCCCGAGAAGGGAAAACGGAGGACAAAGATTCCGAAGAAAACCAGCAGGACGGCGAGCCCTCGCTCGCGCCCCTGCCCCAGCGGCTGCGGCTACTCCCTTTCGGCGACGGACACCCACGAGGCCTATCCTGTCTGCCTAGGGATTCTGCACGCAAGAAAAGTGCTGGAATACCCCGACTCCTGCTCCCACTGCTGTCGGATGCCGGCGGTAGTGAGGAAATGCCGCGCGGACGCGTTGGCTAAATCCATGGCGAAGGCTGCGGCGCTGAAGGCCGCACGCCTCACAGAGCTGCTCGATCCCAAACCGGAGCTCGAGAACGTGGACCTGGAATGCAACGGTCAGGTCGGGGATGAAAACGTGTCGGACTCCTCGGTCCCCGTCTAGGCACTCAACGCCAGAAGTGTCTGACCAAGACGTAGAGTACGGTTACAGAGGGGAAAGTGTGGATTCCTCCCAGAACCTGGCGCAAGTTCTACCGGAACTGGACGTGTCGGCCCCTGCTCTGTTCGACCTGTGCCATAGGGTGGCGGACGCCCTGCAGGTCGGGTGGCCAGACCCCACGCCTCGCCAACAGGTTACGAGGCTGGCAGGAAACTACTTCTACACAAAGCAGCAGCCGACGACGTCGTAGAAAATGCCCATTTTCCCGGACTTCCTCATGGAGCTGACACGTTCCTGGGCGGAACCCGGAGCTCCCATGACGCTGCCACTATTCCAACTCCTGGATGTCGCCAGAATGGAGGTAGTAGGCCTCGCCAGCGCATCCCTGATAGAGGAGACCCTGGCGGCTTATCTGGCCCATGCAGCTACGGGGGCAAAGCCAGCACTGCCCAGCAGGGCCTGCACCGCTTCGGAGAAACAGCTCGAAAAGTGCTGCAGGGCTCAGGGCCTCGCGGCTCGTGCGATGAACGCCTCGACCATGATGCAGGCGTACCTGGCAGAAAAGCTGCAAGAACTCCAGGTAACGACAAACGAGCAAGCCGCAACGGAGGCCATGGAGGAGGCCCGCCGCGCCTCTGACTTTGTGCTCCGCATGATGGGGACAATAGCCATCAAGCAAGGCAGAGCAAAGGCAGAAATTGTTGTCGCCCAGCGCCATCTTTGGTTGACTTTAACGGACCTCCCGGAAAACCAGAGATCCCCCTTCCTCCAGCACCCGATTGAGCCGACGGGACTCTTCGGGGGAGCCCTAAAACGCATCCAGGCCAGGCTGGAACAAAGACGCAAACAGGCGGAAGCCCTCCATGAGGGGCTGCCGAGGAAAAGCTTTGCACCCCCCAAGGAGGACATGCGTCACCCTCCGCGGAAGAGACCTGCTGGCGACGGTGAGCCTTTCCAGTATCAGGCGGACCAGCCGAGGGCCTCTTCAATGACCCCATGTGGAAAGCAGATTCGGGCCTGATGAAACAGGACGAATTCATGATTTTACAGGTTTGCCCGCCCACATGGTACGGGAACCTGACCTTTTGAGCCCAGTCTCCACTTGTAAAACACTACAAAGAGCTGGTGACATGTGTATGCGCACTAAACATGACTCGCCTACTGTATGTGTAATCAAAACAAACACTGTTTCATGCATATACGAAAATAAAAGTACCAAAGCATAGACTGCCCTGGTTCTTGACTCGAGTCCCACTTTCATAAAACACAAACCACGTGGTCAAACTATGAACCGCAGCAAGATACACGAGCTCTGCCTGAGACAGTCAGATCTCGAGATATCTTCTGTTGGGCTGACCAACCTGCCGCGAGAGGGGTCAAAGGCCACCCCTCCCACACTCAAACATGACAAGTAGCAATTGGACATGCCTTCCAGGCTCATGGCGCACGCGCAGGCCTGGAGGGCGTGTCTACCAAACGAATGGGTCATGATGACTATATGTCATGGGCTCAAGTTGCAGTTCACCAGGAGACCGCCCCCTTCACAGGGGTACTGCAATCAAATATTAACCCTGCACGCGCATACGTGCTGAGGGAGGAAGTATTGACGATGCTGCAGAAGGGAGTAATCAGTTTGGTCCCGAAACGCAAACTACGCTCCGGCCACTACAGCAAGTACTTCCTGGTGCCCAAAAAGGATAATTCCCGGGGACCGATCCTGGATCTCAGGACTTTGACCAAGATAATAAAATCTTTTAAATTCAAGATGCTTACGCTACGGCAGGTTCTCCAGTCTCTGAGACCAGGAGACTACGCATGTAGCCTACAGTGGATTTGAAAGATGCCTATTTCCATGTAGGTGTGTGGAGGAAACACAGAAAATTAATCTGTTTTGCTTTTGAGGGAAAGGCTTATGAATTCAAAGCCTTACCCTTCGGTTTGAAGACGGCTCCTCATACATTTACTAAATGTCTGGACGCAACCCTGACCCCCCTTAGGAATCAAGGACTCAGGGTTATGAACTACCTGGATGACCTCCTGATTCTGGCTGGAAGCAGAATACAGGCCCAGTCACACTCCTGCAGG
Source organism: Garcialebias charrua (assembly GCA_038048925.1). NCBI lineage: Eukaryota > Metazoa > Chordata > Actinopteri > Cyprinodontiformes > Rivulidae > Garcialebias > Garcialebias charrua. Next base: position 5,901 of record JBBPBX010002876.1, read on the forward strand.
GTGATCTCTCACCTGGAGTCTCTCGGTTTTGTCATAAACCTACAAAAGAGTGACCTAACTCCATCACGGGTTACCGTATTTCTGGGAGTACAGATCGACACCATCCAATACAGAGCATGGCTCTCAAATGAACGAGTTTCCTTAATTCGCCATTGCCTGGCAAAATTCAAACTGGATCAGCGGGTCCCCATGAAAATGTACCAACGCCTTTTAGGCCTCTTGGCAGCAGCCATACCCTGTGTGCCACACGCATTGCTGAAAATGCGGGCCCTACAAGTATGGCTAAACCAACAGACACAACCCGCCCTGCTTGGTCGAGCAAGAAAGGTTAGAATAGATTAAGAGTACCTGGGAGCCCTGGAACCTTGGAGAGACTTGTCTGTCTTCACGGAAGGGGTCCCGTTGGGTAGGGTGTCATCTCATGTGGTCATCACGACAAACGCCTCAAAAACAGGAAATCAGAACGCCCATGGCCTTTGAAATAAACAGGAGGCAAGATTACATATCAACTTCCTGGAATTGTTGGCCGTATTCCTGTCAGTAAAATACTTTTTTGGCAAAGGTCTGATTGCAGGGTAGCACGTCCTGGTGAAATCAGATAACAGGACCACAGTGTCCTTCATCAACAGAGAGGGAGGGACAAGGTCCTCGGCCCTCCTCGGACTGACGCAGAAGATGCTCACGTGGTGTGCTCCGAGAATCTTGTCGCTCAGGGCGACTCATGTTCCCGGTGAACTAAATTATGGAGCGGATGCCCTCTCGAGAGGGCCTCTCTTGGTGTCAGAATGGAGCCTGAACCCACGGGTTGTGGAGCAGGTCTGGTCACGATTTGGGAGAGCCTCAGTGGACTTGTTCGCTTGCAGAGCTAGCTCACAGTGTGACCTTTACTTCTCTTTGAAGGAAACAGATGCACCGTTGGGAACGGATGCTCTGGCCCATGATTGGCCAGCAGGGGTGCTGTACTATGCTTTTCCACCTGTCCCTCTGATCGAGGTGACACTGGAATGTGTACGTCAGGGAGCCCTCTCCCTGATCCTGATAGCCCCCAGGTGGCCGCAGAAACTGTGGTTCCCGGAACTGATCTCAATGTTATCAGGGATACCATGGCAATTGCCTCCTCACAGGGACCTGCTGACTCAGGCATGTGGGCAGCTTCTACACCCACGTCCGGAGTTGTGGCGGCTTTCAGCCTGGCCTTTGAAGGGAACTGGCTGAGGGCCTAAGGGTTTGATTGCTTTCCTCCAAAACAAACAGCAACAACATACACAAGGGTGTCCCTTGGTGTTTATGTTTGCTTAGGAGATGTTCAATTGAGGGGTTCCCCTCTCCTTTAACAGATCTCCAACATCAGGATGGGCTCCACTTTGACAGTCGTGCCCCTTGTACATATGAAAATTTTCCCCTGGGGACTTGGAAGGTTACCCTGTGTTTGAACTGGGTTTTCTACCTCCACATTGCCATCTAATTGCTATTGGCGTAATGGGTCCCTTGCTCTTTTCCTCCTGCTTCTCAAGATTTCCAGAGAAAGAAGGAGATGATGGGTATTCATGCTAGTGGAGCACGCTTATGCTGTCTCTAGTTGGTGTTTCATCTATGTGTCCGGTGGTAACATCAAGCTGATGTTTCTACATGAGGCATTATTTCTTCCTGGACTGTGCTCTCTGCATACCTTGAAGAGAGCAGCTGGGAGATGCCTGCCGTATTAAGGCAGATGTTCTCACATGCATTTTGCTGAGCATTTCAAGGGCGTGAATGAATTACGTTCCCATAGCAATTATGTTGCACCGAGTGACATGACTGATAAGGGAACTGAAAGTTATGCACCATAACTCATGTTCCCTGAAGGAAGGGAACGAGGTGCAACATACCTGGCCCTTTTCAATGCTGAAAGCTCGGTGAAGTGCATTTTGGAGGACGATGGATGGGCGTCAGCGCCTTAAATACCCAGAGGGAGGGGACTCTGGCGTGGCGCTGACGCCCCTGCCGTAAAGGCGTGAATGTATTCCTTCAGGCAATCTCGCGGGGGCGCAATTTCGCATAGCAACTATGTTGCACCTTGTTCCCTTCCTTCAGGAAACATGAGTTACGGTGCATAACTTTCAGTTTTTTTCAGAGATTACATTGTCTAACATCAGTCTGTCAGGAGATAGTGACAGAGTGAAGAAATATGTTAAAAATATATTTTTCGAAAACTTACAGACTGCACTACAGAAACTGCAGACTGCACCTTTAATGTAGCCATTAAGACAAATGATCTCTTGCACTGAAAAAGAATGTCGCAGTGAAACACCGGCGAGGGTGAATAAGGGATGAAGAAATGCTTAAACTTTTACAATACAAGCCCTGAATACTAGGAGTGTAACAATGCATTGATTTAAATAAATATATCAATTAAATGATTAATGACTCAATTATATTGTAGCAAAACTAAAACATCGATTCATATCATTTTTAAAATGTGATTTTATTTTGAAATTCCCAAGGCATAGCTGTGTCATCACGGCTGCGCTCTGTGGTCGCCTCAGCAACGTGGCAGATGAGGCAGAAAACACAAAATGAAATTCACTCTCCTGCTGGATTTAACTCAACACTGTGGAAATATTTTGGATTCCAACAGAAGGATGGCTCAACAGACAAAATTATGTCATATACAACAGGTGCCAGTGTGTGTTAAAATACTCGGGAAACACAACTAATTTGGCCGTTCACCTGAATAAGAAACACAACATTGATAGCCATGTTATGTAAGCTCAATATCTATTTTTGTTTCTTTATAACTGAAAGGTAATCAGGATAGTTTTAAGTTAACTGTTTTTAAAAAATGCACTTAAACATGAGAAACGTGAGACTATACTGAACAGGTTGTTTATTTTTATTTTTTTATTAATTAAGAAAAAAAATATATTTTTAAATGCCTGGTGCCTATAACAGAAATAAAATGGTTAAATAATATTTGAATTGTTTTTATAAATTTATTGATGTGTAAATGAGATGGGCATTTGATATCACAATACTGTATATTGATCACATACTTGTGAATCGAATAGAATCGAAATTGTATCGTGACAAACTTTATGATATCGAGAAAAATCGTATCGTCATACAAACAAATCAAGGTAATATTGTATTGTGGTAAAGCTGGTGATTTACACCCCTACTGAATACCAAAGTGAATGAAAGTCCTTTAGTTGTATTTGTTTCTTTCTTTATTATATTTGTTTCATTTTCAGAGTGAGGGGTTGTTAATTAAAACATTATTTTAACATAAAAGCCAATATGAATATCCATATTTTTAAGGGAATTTTAAAACCACAACTTTCCAGTTCAGAATAATAATAAATGATGCTTCATAAATTGTAAATTCGTTTTTCAGTTTCTAAGCAAGCTTTTTGAGGATTTTCATTTATAAAAAATAAACAAAACACTGCTAATAGAAAAAACTTATATAATTCTCACATTTAGGAAGCAATTACACGGCTGCTGTAATCTCACCCGTCAGCGAGACAGTCAGAGAGACAGCTGTTGAAGTATTTCATTCTTATCTCCTCTGCCCGCTGCCGTTTCCTCTCGGTCTTTCTCTCCTTCTCCTCCATCTCCCTCAGATTGTGTGGCTGGCATGTCTGCTGACAGCAAGTCCTTGGCTCCATCTCATGTTGGCTCTCCTTTTCAGAAGACAAAGTGCATGCCAACTGTTATCGGTCTGCTCTGAGTTCTGTTTTGACCGTAGTCTTTCATTTTGTAAGCCCTCTCACCCACAGATAGAGTTGGTCACTTTAAATAATCAGTTTTAAGACCTTGCAACAGTGAAAAAGTCTGAACTACACACTGCTGAGATTAAAGTAGAACTTGATTTGCAATAACATTGTATTCTTCCGAAGTATTCCCAGATATCTTCATACTGTAAATTCCAACCAAACTATGAACTCTAACAAACTTTTTTTTAATATGTTGTCAGAAAAAGAGAGAAGATTATCATGGGACAAACTAATTTTACATGTGACTGTGCACAGTTTGATTAAATTATGTCATCTGAAAAAAAACAACAACAACATTTAGACAGTTTTTATGTATTTATTTTAGTTTGGAACCAAATTGTCACCTGGTGATCAACTTTGATAAACTTCTGGAAACATTAAATCAATATACAGTTTTGTTGTTTATCTAGAGTTACTTGTAGCTTAAAAAAAGTCATTATGTGCATTCATTCATTCGCACATAGCTTTCATCAGACTTTTAATTGTCTTGTTTGTTTGTTTTCAGACATAAATACTGTACTGATTTTTGTTTTGTATTGCTGCCATGTTTTTTTT
>JBBPBX010002876.1:10243-20811 GCA_038048925.1 Garcialebias charrua
ATTATGGATAGTTCAGCATTTTAATGCCATTATATTTATGTAGTGTCTTCAAGAGAATGACACTTTTAACAAGGTCAAATAACAAAAAAAAAATGTTCTAAAAGGTAATATAATATTTGTCTTCCAAACAAGAACAACAACAAAAAGCTAAGCAAAACTTAGTGTTTAATTCTTTTAGGATCTGTGTTGAAGCTGATACATTCACAAATTTAAAAAAAGTTTTTATTAGATATTCTCCAATTACATCTGAGCTGTAAACACAAACTTTTCTGTGATTATTGTGTGCAATCAAAAATACGAGCATTTCATAAATTAAAACCATACAGAAATAGGCGTAATTAAACTGTCAACTTATATACTACTAATCATACAACACACTATGAAATAGTTTTGTTATTACAAATTCAGTTTCTTTTTTTGCTTTATCCCATCCATCAATAAGCACACAATTAAATTTGTTTAAACTGGCTACATAGTGTGTTTTTTAATTACTTTCAGAGGTCCTCCACTAAGTCTGTTTATATCATAAAGTGAAACTTTTGACAATGTTTTTGATTTCAGCTCATTTCTCACGTTGTCCATCATCTCTCTTTTTTTCTCTCTCTTTTTTTCTCTCTTTTTGTTTTCTATTGTTTATTGTTTGTTTGTTTATTGTTTAATGAAATTCTATCACTGCTGTTCATTGTTCTTTAGTTTTAGCAGGTCACTTCGTAAATGAGCCCATGAGGTTCAAAAGATTTACCTGACTAAATAAAGGTTGAATGAAAAAGGGGCCAAGATGGTGTAGTGGCAAGGGAACCGACTTGGGACCTGAAGGACCCAGGTTCGAACCCCAGTCACGGCATAACTTGTGGTGTGTTTGAGCAGCACATCTCATCCCAATTGCTCCCCGGCGCGCTTTCTATAGCTGCCCACTGCCCCACCTGGTGGTGATTGGGTTAAATGCATAGTCAAATTTTGTCTTGTATAGAAACATACACAGATGACAAAAAAGTGACATTAATATTATTATTATTAAGTTTCTAATGATCCCCCTGCCCTGCCCCCACTCCCTTTCCACAATTCAATTCAATTAGGTTTATTTATATGGCACCAAGTCAAAACATGTTATTTCAGGGCACTGAACAAAAATATTCAGATACATTATTAATGCCTATTAGTAAAGTTACCCATCTAAAGAAGGAGGCCTGCAGATTGCTTTAAGTTTTCATTTCATCACAGTCTCCCATCCTGAGCAAGCACAAAGGCAACAGTGGAAAGGAAAAACTCACTCCTAACAGGAAAAAAAACCTTCAGCAGAACCAGGCTCAGGACAAGCAGCAATCTGCGACAGGAAGTAGATTTGGACACTCATGGCATGCTCAGAATGGAGGCAGGTTCCTCACTAGGAGGAAAGATAAAAAACAACAACAATCTATTCATTTGTATTCATTGTAACTATTCATTTGATGAAATTAGGTCAATTAGTCCTCCAGTAATCTAAACCTATACCAGCATAACTAAGTGATAGATCAGGAAACCCAAGCTGACCGTAACTATAGGATTTGTCAATAAGGAAAGACTTAAGTCCAGTCTTAAAACTGGACAATGTGTCAACCTCACGGACAGAAACTGGAAGTTGGTTCTACAAGAGAGGAGCCTGATAAGTGAAAGATCTTCCTCTCATTCTTTTTTTTTTTTTGAAACTCTGAACCACAAATAAACCTGCAATCTGAGAGCAAAGTGGTCTGTTAGGAAAATATGGAACAATAAGATCAACAAAGCTGCTGTGAATCATGATCTGTTGAATAAAATAGTTCCCCTGGTTGTGGCCATTTCTTCCAAGTTTAACTTCTCTGAAAAGAAATTGCTTAAATAAAACAAACACTCATCATCACTTTTGCGCTCTGAGAGATTTGTGGCAGTGTACCGTCCAGTCTGCAGCATGTCAGCCATGTTTAGTTTGGATGACAGAGGCAATCTGTTCTACTATCGGATGATGGGTCAATCCATATCTCATTACTCTTTGAAAACATGATAATCTTGTTTGCAATTTATATAAATAAATCTGGTTGCAATTATGTCATTCTCGGATTCTTTAATAGTGCACTTCTGCACTATAGTTTGGCCAAAAACATTTCAAGTCCGTTTTATTTTTTTGTATTTAATGCAACAAATTCAAACTTAATACTATTTCACACCCTCATACATTTACTATTCATTTATTCATTTTAACTTCAACCACAAATTCTTTCTCCTCTCCCACTCTCGCTTTGTTATTATACACATTTTTCCGGGGTGGCTCTAAAACAGGCTTTGCTCGTGTGATTTACTTTCTATTAGGGGATTAAAAATCAATTATGCAGGAAGCCATGCGTAGGCGTGATTATAGCTGCGCATGACGGCGCCATTCATCACAGGACCACTCATCTCTGCAGCCGTTAGTTACACAACACACACCGGGACGGACATCCTTTACCGTGAACTCTGCCCCTCCTAGCTTGCACACTTTAAACAGAGTGGGCCCAAAAATGAGTTGATTGGCTGCTTTTGCAGTTTAAAAGCACATTGAAAGTGAAGTCCAAGAGGGGATAATTTCTCCACAAAATATGTTACGTTATTAGGATTCAAGCTGTACAAATAACAGAACGAGTTTTTCAAGAAGAGGATAACGTATTCCCAAGCTTGATGAGGTTTAAAAAGTTTATTTTAAATAAGAAACACATTTATAATTACTTTGTGGATTCAATTTCTGTGAATAGAACATCCTTCCAAAGCACAGATGAATAAAGTCAGAGCTAATTATGCATTGGGCTGTTTTTTTTTTTGTTTTTTTGTTTTTTGATAACCTGGTCACTTTATATGGCTCTGACCTGGTCATACCATCCAAGCTGGATTTTTTCAGTTAACAGTACAATACAAAAAAAAAGAAAATAAAAGAAAGTGAAATAAATGGGCAGGTCTGACAAAAATGACTTGTTTAGAACAAAGTGTGTTGCCTAAAATAATATCTAATCATTACTAAATTGTAAATTGACTATTTATATAGCACCTTTCTATCTTATCAAGACCCTCAAAGCACTTTACAATCTGTGCCCTCATTTACCCATTCATACAGCACTCTACTAGATCTAGACAAGAACAATCACTGTTTTATCACATTCATACACCAATGGGACACACATCAGAGGCAATGAGGGGTTCAGTGTCTTGACCAGGAACACTTGTGCACATAGCTGCTGGTTGAATCAAACCCCCAACTCTAGCATTGGCGGACGGCTGCTCTAACCACTCAGCCATTGTAATCGTAAATGATGGAGATCAGCTCTTAACCTTGAGATCCTTGGAAATACACCAAAGTCAAAATAATATGCCTATTTTCCTAAGCTTCAAATTGAAAATATTCCAGTCTCATTGCACTATATTACAAATGAAGGGTTTCTAGAATTAGTCATAGCACTCTACTGTAAAATTAAGCTGCTAAACCTTAAATAATAATCAGCTGAATCCTTGATGCATGTCTTTTTACATTAAGTGTTAGAATGGATGCAGGGCAATCATTAAAATGTGTTCAGAAGCAATTTTATCTTGATTGGTGTTTTCTGCTAATCATTCTTCACTTTAACAGCTTGTCCCCAGGACTTGACTAGATAGATAAAATACTGGCATCATGCTTGTGCCTACATTGAGCCTTTATAGATATTTTAAAGGTTTTTAGAGCACTAGTGTATTGCAAATCCACTGTGCTGCACACTATAGGGTTCTAAAGAGAGAAGCAATGCATAAGTGGCTGGCAGGACAAAGCATCTGGTGATGAAGGCCATTTTTGTTGCTGGCTTGCATTCTGAAGACTCTTGAGATCTCAGCACAGGAGTAAAATACTAAAATGAACTTCTCCTGCTCTGCCTTTTTCCATGGAATACTGTGTCTTCAGCTTAAGGTCCAGCTCACAGCTGCTTTTTCGCAGATGTTCTGTTTGAATTGTATTTTTCCACACTGAAAAGACCCGGAGCAGGAACAACTACACTAAAATGTTTTGTCCTTACAAGCCATCAAATACAGCAATTTTCTCAATAAACATTTTATAGAATTCCATGAGATATTAAATCACGTGGAACATTTTCCCTCAAGCTGTCATGTCTCGTTGGACCTTATTCTCTTTATCATGCACTAAATGTGTAAAGTCATTTCAACTAGGTCTTTTGAAAAGTAGAAAAATGTCAAATCTGTGCCGGTGGTGATGTGACATTTACATCTTCGGCATTAGATGCTGCTGTAATTTTGCTCCCAAATCTCCCCTTATTGCTTGAAAAATGTTTAAATAGAGTAAGCTCAGATGCAGGTTTGCATCATTTCATGGCATGGATCTATAAATACTACATGTAGATGTTTTCCTGGTCGCAGGGGGCTTCTGCTCAGCTGTATTCTAACTCTCTTGACTCTTTGGCTTTACTATGTAAGCAAACAACAAATAACATTTTGATGTCAGACTGACCTTATTTGCAATAACGCTGGTAAATCCCACCACATGAATTTATGGAAGTTTCTTCTTTACTGTGTTACAGGATAAGGACAGTCTAAATCTGTGTTTATTTTTGAAGCTAAACCGTGTTGCTGTCAGTTTCTTTCATTCAATCTATACCTTTAAAAAAAAAGGACCTGGCCCAATTGTTTCTTAAAAATACACTTTTTGTACCAGTTTTTGTCTGAATTCACATTGTTTTGTCTGATTTATTATTGGATTATTATTTAATTGGTTATTGGAAAACATATGTAATATTGGATAATTTTCCTCAATAAATAAATGACCAAGTAAAATATTTTTGTCTAATTTGTTTAACTGGATTCTCTTTATCTACCTTTATAACTTGTGTGAAAATCGGATGATATTTTAGGTCATATTCATGCAGAATTTTAGAAAATTACAAAGGCTTCACTATCTTCTCAGACATCTTGATAAATTTGGTGTGGTAGTACTTGCGCATCATACTTTGAATATATGCTTTGAATGCTGCACATAGAGTAAAACTATTTGCTTTAAACCTATAACTGTGTCAACCCGGTCGTCTAATAAAATATCTCATGAACCACTGGATTAGTGTTTAGCATATATCTTATATATTTTAGCGTACTGTTTGGCATTTGTTAGCGTATATTTACTGTTTACCTTAGATCCGTATACACTGTTTCTTTTTACATTTTATATTTTTGCTATTGTTGGGTGTAACCAGGACCCTGTGCACATTTTTGTTCCATATCATGTACCACATGTGGTGAGAACGACAAAATTGACTTGACATGATCCATATGGAACGTTAAAAACACTCAGGATGATATCAGAGTCAGAGTCTTTATTGTCATTTGCACCGCATGTACTACATGTAATGAAATTAGATTATGTACACAGGGTCCCAGTTACATCCAACAACAAAATGTTGTAATATATTGGAATTATCAGTGTTTTAACACAAATAATTGTAAATTTTCACTCATTCAGACTCAGTATTTCAATGTCTAGACTCTAGATCATGTTTTTTGTGTCTGGACCCCCCCAAAACACACGCACACACACACACACATAATCTCGTTCACACGTACAACCCTTGCTCATACCTCTGTTCATGCCTATAGAGTCCAGACTTGTGGAGAAAGGCACGTCTGTTTACTCTGAAAGGTTCAAAGATAATTTACCTGGATTAGAGAAGCCATCTGCGCCTGCCATCCCAGATTGCTTTGGAGGTGTCTCAATAAATACTGAGCAGGCTGCGTGGTAGACCGCACAATAGAATAGAGTGGATGTTTGCACTAAAGCAGGGTTTTACACCAGTTATTACTGGGTGCCTGCTAGTGAGACCTAGGGACCTCTGTTCATTACTAATCTTTTGAAACTTAGTCTGGCTCCTAACACAAAACAGCAGAGGACAGGTAAGTCTGTAAGAAACACTGGAAAGCCTTTTGCTCTTTTAAACTTAATGCAAATAGACAGAATATTAAAGCATTTGTCTTTCTGCTCTTTTAGGCACATTTAATGTCAAGGAAAGAAAAAAAAAAACTGTGAAAGTGCAAACTTTCAGGCCTAATTGTTGTAGTAACTGCGTCTTTTTTCCATTTTAACCTTAGATTGCTTAAACACAAAAGCAACAATATAAATATTTGTTGATTTACATATTTTTGACTGCATTCATGAAGGGTTTATGAGCATCATGCAAATTTCCTGATGCATGCTCAATAATCCAGGTAAATACATCTAACAAGGTTGAGTCAGGGTTTGACTGAAGGAGTCATTTGGGCACCTGCTTTGACTGTTGCCACCCATTAAATGGACATTTTCAGTTATTATCATCCTCATATGTTTTCTTCAGACTGCCACTACCCACAAGCGGGCTCAGTAGTTTTTTTTAGATTTATAAGTTTAAGGTTAGGGTTGGGGTTTTACCTGAACACAATTATAGTATTTTATATGTTGCTGTACTGTACATGAATCAATCAGAACTTGCTCATCTAAAAAAAAAACAAAAAAAAAAAAAACCTCATATTCTCTCTTAAAGACCGTGTAAAGTGAAATTAAATTTGTGTTTTTATTTTGTCACACGGCATAAATATGTGTTATTAATCACCCATATAAATCTGACTGATTAAAAACATTGATTTCCTTATAAAATTAAGTCTCAAAAATCATGAAATAACATGATTTTGCCTTGCTCTAGAACGCTGGGGGCGTGTCGCACGTGGGCGTGATTTCAGCGCAGTACTGCGCCATGTCCAGCCCCCTTCAGAGCTGAGCTGTGTGGGGAGGCATACGGGGGAAGCAGAGATCCACCTGCTCTGTTTTTATCTGAGTTCTGGCTTCCAGCAGCTCCTTTTTCCAAGAGTTACGCTGTTTTTAGTGCACTAACAACTCTGGTTATGTTTTTAAAGTTGAGGACACATAACTCCGCTGTTATAATCAGCGCTATTTTAGAAGATGAGCGGACTCGCGGTCCGAACCGGTCACATCGCATGCGGGGTCTGATCGCCACACACACACACACACACACACACGGCGCGCGCGACCCGGTCACATGCATGCGGGGTCTGATCGCCACACACACGCGCGCGCGCGGGGGGGGGGGAGGTGCGCGGAGGTGCAGGTGGCATGTGGTCGCTCCAGCAGCACGCCAGTACTGGAGGGAGACGGTCGGTAGCGAGTGAACGGCTCCACCGAAGAACGCATTTATAACGGCTGGAGCTGCAGGGGGTGGGGCTTGTGACCGCGTGACGAAACGCGGTCACATTTAAACCACGCCTAAAAAATCCTGAAAGAGAAATGTGTTTATACACAGTTTGATCTATAACTCCAAAATTAATTGAGCTACAATTTTGAGACTTTTTACTCATTTACAAGATTACAATTACGACATTTATAATGTTTATTGAAGAAAATGTTGAAATTCACTTTACACGGTCTTTAATGCTAGATGGTCTTTTTACGCAAATTTCAGTTACGACATTTCCCGTTTTTCTCATTCCAACTCATTTTGGCAGCTCAGGTCATAAACTTGTAGCTAGTCAGACCAGATACACTATGTTACAGTTAATAACTTTATGCTTTTAACTGTTGGCTTTGTTTTTTTTGCCGGCGTATTATTTTTGTACTGTTAGTGCTTAATTTCCAATTTACATATGTTGGTGCGTGTCTATGGCTTATCCTGTTATAACTTCGCCCTCTCACTGTCTCCTCACTAATTGATAAAGCTCCTCGGATGAGAAGCGAAACGTCTGTTTGCTACAAATAAAGTCCAGTTGTTCTGTATTGAACACCTTTTTTGATGTTAGTGCTTAGCGTATTCTTTTTTTTTCTTTTTTTTAGTCCAGTTGATCCTGTATTGAACGCCTTTTTTGATTTCAGCATGTCCTGGACGACTGAGAATCTTCACCAGCACTTAGCGTATTCTTAGTTTAGATAATTTCTTAGTTCATTTCTTAGATGTTATCACTGTTTTTCTTTACATTTTATGCTTTTGTTGGATGTAACAGGGACCTTGTGTACAGAATTTCATTCCACCACATGTACCACATGTGGTGCAAATGATAATAAAAAAAACCTTGACCTTAAATCTTGTACAGGTACAAATCTGGCCCCCAGTCTTAACGCTGCTTTCTACTTAATTTGGAAATCTGAACTTGGATCCTGGATCAGTGTCAGACATGACTTAACCTTGTCCGAGTTTCAAGTCAGAAACCAGTAAAATTTGCTGAATGCTGGTGCTTGGTAGGCTAACTGCCATTAGCAACTTACCTAACTTTTTGGTTAGCTGTGCTAACTAAAAAAATTTGCTTTGCTAGCTAACGCTAAACCGCGTTTTTCCTTCTTTCTGCTGCTCCCTTCCTTGGGCGTAAACACATCGATCTAACTCGCTTGAAGACTTGGCAATTGCTTTTACGCCGTATGCCCTTCCTGACTCAACCACAGACCACCGAGCTACCATAGCCCTCTGCGTGGAGCAGAGAGCTGCCATCTAGGGCATCCTGGGAAGCAGATGGTGAGGGTTAAAGACCTTGCTCAAGGGCACAGAGTTGGGCAAATGAAGGTGGAGGCAGGTGTGGGTGCTTAATCTTTCCCACCCAAATTATGTTGTTGTCTATCTGGGGGATCAAACCAGTGACCTTTCGATCACAGGCCTTTTCTAACCTATGTGCCACCACTCCTCCTAAACCGCTAAAGAGGTTTTTTTTAAATTGCGGAAGCTAACACAAACTCGTAAAAGCTAAAGCGGCTGTCCCTCAGAATGCGCCACATGTCTTTGTCTCGGACCAGTCATGCCTTGTCACGTGTAAGCCATTAGCATGCCTAATGGACTCTACGAGACATGCCCACAACAGTCAGGAACAAACTGTACATTTTGTCATCAGAATTAAAGTTAGCAGAAGCTAATTGGTCCGTTAACAGTTTCTAAAGTTTGCGAAAACGCTAGTCTGCTCAACGAAGTTAGCTTTGCTATTAACTGTTTGCAAACTGGCGACACTGTGCACACAACTGTGTGTAACGAAACAACTGAGATGCGAACTGACCCAAGCAAAGATAAAAACTTTGTTACTGAAGTTATCGCTAGTTTTTTTTTCCATTTTTGTTTATCTTGATTTGTAAAAACTGGTATCGGCCAGCGTAAAACCATAATCAGCCGAACTCCTGCACAAGGTTTATCGACAAGTTGTACCTTTATTCGTCAGGCTAACTGTTTCAGTTAATCTAACATTTCCAGCATACCATTTTTTTATTTTGTAAAACGTGTTTAACGTGATACTTTTAAGTAGAAATGGTTCACAATGGCTGCCTGGCTAATCACCTCCAAAACCTTAGTCTCGCCTACAGATCTAGTATCAGCGTGCACTCAAGACAACACGGTGGCACAGATTCTTACGAAACCACAGTTTCATGTCGAGCTGTTTTTTCTTCTCGCCTTACATTCTAGACATTTAGAACATTTATCGTTTGAAAGAACCCTTTTTCCTGTGGAACAAAGATCCAACTGAGAGCTACGAGGAAAAAGGTATTTACAATCAAAATGCCAACACATAAGAAAATAAAAGCTACTTTTGCACATCGAGCTGCTAAAACTACCTTTTTTTGTCATATCCCAACCCCTCTCAAGCTGAAGAACGGTAAAAAGGCATGACCCAGACAAAATAAAATCTCAAGATATCGATACATCCAGGTTTTTGTTTCGTTTCACCCTGCCGAGTCAAGCTTATGAAATCTTGTTCACAACATTTTTCTGACTGAAATTCAGTCGCTCCAGTCCAGTCGAAACTGGCCTGAGAACTGGGACAGGTTAGAGTCTGGCCTCAAGCTCCTCACAATCAGAAATCCTACGTTCTCCAGACCAAAAAATAAAACCACATCAAGCAGTGGTGACACACAGGATCACGTTTGTATGGACCCTGATAGTTGAACATTTTGTCCAAAGGAAAACAATATATACTGGTATACATATTTTTCACAATACGAGCTACATTCTAACAGTTTGTAACAGCAGTGTGTTAAATGATTAAAAAACAAATAAAATCAGTTCTTCCCATGTATAAAACGGACTCAGATGAACAACAGCACATATAATACACAATGATTGTATGTGGTTTTCACAAAATCGTGGCCATGATTCATCAATCCTGTGAAGAATGAACCCTTGGCACCAATACCTTGACTGGTCCAACACGATACCATGACTGGGTCCAGACTTTAGCCATTGGAAAGATGTCCCCATATTTGACTTATAAACACATCGGTCTACAGAGGAGCTCATGCCCGACTTAGTGACAGCTAACATCCCAAACCATTATCCCTCTGCTACCGTGCTTGACAGTTGGTACGAGCTGTCAGTGCTGCCGAGGTCTTTTAGGTATCTTCCTGGTCGCCCGTCCAAACAAGCCCTACTTAGTGTTTCCCCTACTATTATACAAGCGGGGCGCCCCGTCTTGTCAACAGAACTGAACGCCCTGCCTACCCCACCCACCCCCGTCAACTACTGCCGGCAGTGATTTGGCGCTAAGTTAGCAACGCAAATACAGACGCGCTAGCTAAAAAGCTATGTCTATGGAGGTAGCGCTCT